>ML677377.1:3464841-3604928 GCA_007922305.1 Dermatemys mawii
TGGGGTAGCGGCAGCAGGGTTCCAGCAATGATTTAAAGGGTCAAGGGCTCCCAGCTGCCACTACCTCAGCAGAGCCCCTGTCCCTCTAAAGCTCCGCCAGAGCCTGGAGCCCTGGGGCAGTGGCGGCAGCCGGGAGCCCCTGGGGCTCCATTGGTGATTTAAAGGGCCTGGGACCTCTCTGCAGTTGCGGCAGCTGGAGCCCCGGGCCCTTTAAATCACCCCAAAACCCAGGGCTCTGAAGCTGGTAGCTCCAGGGGTGATTTAAAGGGCCCAGGGACTTAAAGGCCTCCCCTCTTCTAGTAGAGGCCATGCCTCTTCTGGTTGAGGCCCGGCCCCCTGCTCATGACTCCGGAGTACCGGTAAGTCCTTTAAGTTACTTTCACCCCTGGCTGTAAGAGGTGTGTGGGCTGAAGGCTCCTGGAGGAGTTTGGGTGTGGGAGGAGACGCCAGGCTGGGGCAGGGGATTGGGATGCGAGAGGGGTCCGGGATCCTGGTGGCACTTGCCGCAACTCTGAGGAAGCGGCCACCAGTTACCTGCAGCTCCTAGGCCAGGGAGGCTTCACACGCTGTCCTCTGCCCACAGGTGCCACCCCCACAGCTCTAATTGGTTACAGTTCCCAGTCAATGGGAGATGCGGAGCTGGCACTCAGGGTGGGGCCAGTGCACAGAGCCACTCTGGCCGCCTATGTGCCTAGGGTCCTGGGGCATACCAGTCGTTTCCGGAAGACTCACAGAGCTAGCTCAGGGAGGCTGCCTTAGCTGTGGGCCCCCCGCTGCACCGCCAACTGGACTTTTAAGTGCCCAGTTGGTGGTGCTGACCAGAGCCCACAGGGTCTCTTTTTGACAGGGCGTTCTGGTCAAAAAACAGATGCCTGGCAACCCTACTTCTGAGGAATAAGTGGATCTGTGAACAAACCCCTTTAATCATGACTAGAATTCTCCCAACCAGAAGAAGCTGTTTATTTATTCATGTTCTGGGGATAGGTAGCAAAGAAGCATTATATAGATCATCATAAGTGTCACTGTGACATCTCTCTAATCACATGTAGCATTATGAATTCACTGCCAGAGGTGGTCACTGCTACTGGCAATACTGGCCACGATGGGCCAATCATCTGAACTGGTATCACAAACTCTCTGTTCCTATCATTGGTCTGATCTGAAAGCTGGTAAAGCACTAAGCATATTGCAATTGGCAACAGCCTGGAACCCTTTTGGTTAAGGGGAAGACCATCCTTTTGGTATAAGTGCCTGGTTTTACAAAAGGTTCCCCAGGCCTCTCCTCTCCACAACAGCTTCCCACTATTCTTGTGCAAACCTCAGATAGTTTGGGTCAGATCCAAGAGTGTGAAACAAAATTTCAACAGGGAGCCCACGTTCTAAGGCTTGCTTTTTGGCAAGGATCCTGGAAGTCCTGGGGTCCTTGATGCTGGGGCAGTCTGCATGGCTGGGCCACGCTGGAGCCATGGTCCCTGGAAGAGCCTAGAGGCCGGATAATGAGGCAGTCTGCCAGGCAGATTGGCAAGGAGCTGTTTGGGTGAACTGGCAGACAAGTTTCAAAATCTGTCTGTCTTCCATCAGATTTAATTTGGCAAATTTCTGCAAAACATTTTGAATGTGATGAGCTGGCATTTTCCAGTGTCCAGCCAGCTCTGCCATTCATTGAAGATACACCAGAGTTCATTATCTGAGGATCTGACCCATCCTGTATGTTTGATCTGTCTGTGCAGGGACTATGCCATGATGTGGGATGCAATGCAACATCTGACCTAATGCTCTTTGATTCAACATAGAATCCACACAGACCAGAGCTGTAAAGTGAGATTCTGAGAAATGCCAAAAAAAGTGCTACCAGATTTTGTTGGGAGTCATGTTTACAAATTTTGGAGCCATTAACGTAAGAAGAATTGCACTCTTAATTTGTACTTGGATTGTGCATAAAAATTGTGTAAGTAACTTTTGCCTGCAGTTGTATTAATTAGGCAAGCCCAAATTTTATCAAAATCAGATCCATTCTCTTTTTATACATATGAAGAAGTTTACGGTTTGTTTTTTATTTAATGGCCTTTTATATATTTTTATAGGTTAACTATCATTGTTTCATGACATTTTACTTCCTTTGCTAATTTTAGAGCATAATTGTTGGCCTGCATCACTGGGCTTTTTGTAGTTCTGTTGTCTGTGGAGATGGTTTGCGCAATTTGGTTGAAGTACAGCTAATAGTGACATCATTTGAAAACAAATAATTAATCCGACCAGTTGGAGAGTGGGCTTTGTTGTCATGGTAACTTTCTTGGTATTGAGGCTCACAGAAAGAGGACAGGTAAGTGTTTTGAAATTGCCTTCTCTTGACATACTTCAGCATGGTTTCAAATGCCTGGGAAGTCTAATGACAATTTCAGCAAATGAAATTTCAAATGTCCCACTGAAATACTTTATACACTAAATTACTTTCTTGCCTAAAGGAGCTGGAATGAAATGTGGATGGAGAGAGTGCTTTTCATAGTCAAGGTATTCTAAAACACTTACAAGGAAAACTAAATTAAACACACATACACTGCCTTTTAGATTAGAATCGGGTTTCCCGATTGGGGATATTGGTCATTCCATCGGCATTATCCTGTCACACCAAAGAGAATTTCTGTCAGCTTGCTAGAAAGACCAAATAGCCTTCCCCCACTCCTCCTTCCTAAGGTACCAATTAATGAACAATAAAATAGCAAGGAGAAAGGGCATTTTTAAAAAGGCCAGTCACCATGCAGCAAGTCAACTGAAGAGCTTAAGAATTGTACTTGCACATGAATGTGCATCTTTCTGATTGGCTTCAGCATATCAAGGGTAGTCAAACCTGATGGTATCCCAGTCACCATCTGTGATTTCGTCCAAATGCTGCCTTCAAAACACATCAGACAGTGCACAAATTGGGATCTAGACCACATTTTTGCATGTTGGGCCCATCTGTATTGTTTTGGACTTTTAAAGTTGGCACCTAAATCCAAATTCAGGCAAGTAAGTGGCCTGATGGTGAACATACACAGCTCCTGTGAGAATCCAGACTAGGTGTCATCCGGTTCAGAATGAGGAATTTACAGCCCTTCTGGATTAGAGTCTGACTTGGAATCATAAGGACAAGACCATGCCTTATGGGTTCACGAATGAGCATTCCCCACCCTAAAGTGAAAAATCACTGGGGTGCAGAACTGAAATTTCCAGTATGATGGTTTGGATCACAGAAACCCCCTTGGAACTGCCAGCTGATGTGCCAAGACTACTTCTGCCTCTGCCCCCCTTCTCTGGCAGCTTGAGACTTCAATGTCCTGCCTGGTTTGAGCCAGACCTGCTAGCCTGCTGCAAACCGAGACCCAGGTCTGAACCATGTCCCGTAACAGCTGTAGGCTTAATTGAAAGCAGCTTAAGAAATGTTCCTGTCTCTAACACTCAGATGCCCAGCTCCTAGTGGAGTCCAAACCCCAAATAAATTCATTTTACCCTGTATAAAGCACCCCCTCCAGGTACTAATACATACTCCAGGTAAATTAATAAGTAAAAAGTGATTTTATTAAATACAGAAAGTGGTATTTAAGTGGTTCCAAGTAGTATCATACAGAACAAAGTGAATTACCAATAAAAACATAAATAAATAAAACATGCAAGTCTAAACCTAATACAATAAAACAACTGAATACAGATAAAACCTCACCCTCAGTGGTGTTCCAATAAGCTTCCTTTTACAGACTAGTCTCCTTCTAGTCTGGGACCAGCAATCACCCACACCCCTGTGGTTACTGTCCTTTGTTCCAGTTTCTTTCACACATCCTTGGGGGTGGAGAGGCTATCTCTTAAGCTAGCTGAAGACAAAATGGAGGGGTCTCCCAGGGATTTTTATAGACTTTCTCTTCTGGTTGGACACCCTTCCCTCCCCCTGTGTAGAGTCTAGTTACAAAAGGAAGATCTGGAGTCACATGGGCAAGTCACATGTCCATGCATGACTCAGAATTTACAGATAGCAGCCATTGCTCACATGCTATGTTGAACGTCCTCAGGTAGACTTCTTATGTGGATTGGAGCCTGCCAAGATCCATTGTTTGTTAAGTATTCTTCACTGGGCATTTAACTTGCACATTCCTTTCTCCAAAAGCTGACCAAATGCTTTATTAAGGCTACTTAGAAATCAAGCAAGTACACACCCTATATTCATAACTTAGAACACAAAAATGATACATGCATACAAATCAGAGGAATAGATTCAGTAGATCATAACCTTTATGGAGATACATTACATGGCATATGTAGCATAAAACATATTCCAGTTACGTCATAAATACATATATTTCCATAAAGCCTTTTGGGGTGCAACCTCACACCCAGTTTGGATGCAAAAGCCAGATGAAACCCAGACCCGAAAATGAAATTCAGATCCAGCCCCAACAGAAAATTCCCACAGACTCCTGCAGAATGAACTGCAGAGCTCCACACAATCCCAAGAACCGGATGCTGCAAAGACTTTAGTCAGTGGGACTAATTAAGTCAATGGGAGGCAGTGTTGTCTTGTGGGTAGAGAACCCGACTGAAACGCAGAACCAGGTGACCTTGGGTAAGTGATTTCAGTTTTCTGTGCCTCATTTTGGCCATCTGTAAAATGAGGATGATACTGAACACCTTTGTAAAGTGCTTTGAGATCTAAGAACATAATATAAGAACATAAGAATAGCCACACTGGATCAGACCAAAGGTTTGTCTAGCCCAGTATCCTGTCTTCCAACAGTGGCCAATGCCAGGTGTCCCAGAGAGAATGAACAGAACAAGTAATCATCAAGTGATCCGTTCCTTGTTGCTCATTCCCAGCTTCTGGCAAATAGAGGCTAGGGACACTTTATCCCTGCCCATCCTGGCTAATAGCCATTGATGGACCTATCTTCTACGAACTTACCTAGTTCTTTTTTGAACCCTGTTATAGTCTTGGCCTTCACAACATCCTCTGGCAAAGAGTTCCACAGGTTGATCTACAGATATAAAGTGCTATATAAGAGCTAGGTATGATTATTATTCACTGTGCATAAAGTTAAGCATACATTTAAGTCTTTGTAGGAGCAAGATCCTAGCGCTCAACCTTTTGCCTTCCCAAAATATCCTGGCTTTTCCTTTGGCCTCAGTTGGGGGACTAGTTTCTGGAAGCACTTACCATCGTCAAAGATTTCAGAGTGGTAGCCGTGTTAGTCTGTATCAGCAAAAACAAAGAGGAGTCCTTATGGCACCTTAGAGACTAACAAAAGTATTTGGGCATATTTGTAAGCTCTCTAAGAAGCCACAAGGACTCCTCATAGTCAAAGAGGTGCCTATCACTTTCTCATATAAAGGAAACTTAATTTTCTTAAAGGCACTTACAAAAGGAAGCCTATTTCAGCTCAGCTGCAACAGGCTTGGGGGGGGAGGTGGGGAGTAACAAAGGGAAACCCAGCTGAGCCAGTAAAAATAAACTGACCAGGTGGCGATTTGTTGAACCCTGCAATCAGACAGCACTGTGAAACTGGGGCACCCAGCAGAGAGCAATTAGTGCAGCGCCTGAGGAAACATAGCCTTGAGATAGTGAAGAGAAAGACACAGGGAATGAACGGCAATGCAGTCTGCTCACCTCATGTTTGAAGCAGGACAGGCAGAGATGGAATTCTAGTTGTACACTATTCCATCAGTTCTATTTAATATGTAAATAGAAGCTTAGAAAAGAGACAACTAAGGGGGTATATGATGGAGCCTATAAAATCATGATTGGTGTGGAAAGAACGATTAAGGAAGAGTTATTTATCCCTTCACATAACACAAGAACCAGGGGTCACCCAATAAAATTAACAGTCAGGAAGTTTAAAATGAACATAAGTAAGTCAACCTGTGGAATGTGTTTCCAGGGGATGTTGTGAAGGCCAAAAATATAAGTGGGTTCAATCAACAATTAAATAAGTTAATGGAGGATAGGGCCTTCGATGGCTATCAGCCAAGATTGTCAGGGATGCATCCTCTGCTCTGGGTGTCCCTAAACTTCCAGCTGCCAGAAGCTGAGACTGGCAACAGGGGATGAATCACTCAATAAATTGCCCTGTTCTGTTCATTGCCTCTGGGCACCTGGCATTGGGCACTGTGGGAGGACAGGATACTGGGCTAGATGGACGATTAGTCTGACCCAGTGTGGCCGGTCTTATGTTCTGAAACTTCCAGACACGATTTATCCCAACTGGATGCCTAAAATTTAATTCTTACATCCATAGTTAGGTGTCTGTATCAACGGTTTGATCTTCAAAACTGCTGAGCATACAGCACCTTCCTGAAGTCAATGGGAGTTGCTGGGTACTCAACGCCTTTGAAAACCAGGCTGCTTGGTAAGATGCCTTTGGATGGCATTTACAAAACTGCTTGGCCTTGGCCTAACTGTTATGGCAGTTGGCATTGCTTTCATAAAAGCCAGCAGCAGCAGCCATTTAAGTGGGAGCAGAGTTAGGCCAATACTGGGCATTTTGGAAAATCCCACTTGACACGTGGGTTTTGGCGTCTAGTTTTAGGCACCAAGGTTTGAAAAGCATTAGCCTCAGCTCTTACCCAGGGGGATATCTTCAGAAACATCTGTGGGATTTAGGAATGCAAACTGCAGTGACTTTCAGTGGGACTGAGGCACCTAAATCCCTGGAAAGGGGAGAGGAGAGACTTTCTCACAAGTGCAGGGTTCTGGTGTAGCTCTTCACACTAATCCCATCAGGTTGCTCCTCTATTTCCCTTTTATTTTACAATTTTCTGAGGTAAATTTTCAAGATTATGTAAATGAGAGTCCAGTGGTGAGGACTGGAGGCAAGAATAGACAAGTGCTGGGCAAGATTCCTCTGTGTAGCTCTGAAAATGAACCTCAGTCCTGACCCACAGCCTCCCTGCTATTCTGGTATTGGCTGCTAATGAACCTGCCTCCAGCGCAGACAATGAACCTCCAGCAACACCTCAGCTATCCTGATCCTAGCTCCCCCTGCATTGTTTTTTTTGGGGGGGGGGCGGGAGAAGGGGAGGGAAAAGAACCTCCATCTTGATCTGAAGCTCTTACTGTTCCATTCCTGCTATTCTTCTGATCAGAGACTGTTGGTTGTGCCAAACAAAGTGGTAGCTTTTGTGATGTACACAAAAAGGTAAGGGTTTCTCCAGAGCAGTGAGCTTGTTTTACTAGCGATCAAGACAGACCTTCAGGGACAAGGAATGAGTGTAGAGGCTCCTGCTGTGCCTCAAGCACACTGTTAAAGCTGCACATTGCCCCATGGATTTACAGCACATTTTTATGCACACCAGAATTACAAAGAACTCCCCAAACAATCTGTCTAATGCACGGTGCGGATTGTAAAATCAAGGACTTTAAATGTCAGTATACTGACATCCTCTCCACCCCCACCTCCCCCCCACTGTTAATTTATCTGCATGGCACCTGGCTCATACTATCTAATTTTGGTTTTCTTTGTAAATGCTATAGCTGGTCAAAAGGTTAAAAAGCAAAAACCCCAAAAATCCTGATTTTAAAGCACACAAATAAAAGCACACATCTCAATGTAACACACAGTATTCTGGGGTGTAAATATGGGAAGAAACCATGGAAGGATATGCAGTTCTTGTTATTATAATATATTAGGGGGCTCAGTGTACTTGTAACCTTGCCAAAGCCAAGCAAGATAACTCTTCTGGATAGGCTAGAGCAGGGGTTCTTGCAATAAATTTTTTGGTGGCCTCATAGTGCGGCCATCAACTCTTGCTGCTGGCCGCACTGACGCTTTTTCCTAAAGTTAAAGTTATTTATTTTTCCTAAAGTTAATAAAGTAATATGCACATATATACATCCAAGTCATTGTAATTTTGGGTTTGGGGCTTTATTTCAGACTCAATAATATAAATCGTGCACAGTTATCTCTATTCTTTACTGGACCTAAGAGAATAGAAGCACAGATAAGGTGCTTTGCATGTTCCTGACTTTTTCATTATTGTTTCTTTTGCTTTTTGGTAAAAATGGTTGTCTGTATAGTAATTCTGAAGTAAATTTAAAAATGCTTTGACATAATAGAAGTCCAAATAATAATGAAATACATATCTGGGTAGCTTGGATCTGGGGAGGGAAGAGGACGCACAGCTGCTGCTGGCCCAGGGCTCCTCCAGGCAGGTGGGGGGCTCGGGGCTTCGGCTGGCCTGGGGGGGAGGCTTCTCCAGCCATGGGGCGGGGAAGCTTGTGGATCTAGGTGAGGGGGTCTCCGGGCTTCAGCTACCGGGGTGGGGAGCGTGGGCAGAAAGGGTGGAGTCAGGGGCTAGCCTCCCCAAAGGGGGGGGCTTCATCTGCTACCCATGCACCTACCACTCACCTCCTCACCCCCCACACTCGCCTCCTGTGACACTCCTCACTCCCCCACATGCCTCCTCATTCCCCTGCCACAGATACCTCCCTGCCTGCTCGCAGCCAGACCCCTCTGCCCGCCTCTTCACTCTGCTGCTGACTCACCTCCTTACTCCTCCACCAGGACCCCCCTGCCACTTACCACTTGCCTCCTCACCCCACCTCCACTCGCCTCCTTACTACCCCACTCACAGCCAGACTCCCACCTCCCTCCTCAGCCTGCTGCTGGCTCAATGCTTGCCTCCTTACTCCCCCACCATATCCCTCTGCCCGCTGCTCTCCTTTTCACCCCTTCCTTGCTGACTCACCTTGCTCCTTAAGCATTGTGTGTCCCACCTGTGTCTCCAGGGAGGCAGCGCATGCAGGAGCAACAGGGATGAAGGGGAGGGGCTGATGCTTCCCTCCCCACCTCTGCACTGCCCAGGAAACTACCATGGCCACAGGGAAACTCCATGGTGGCCACATGGGCCATGATAGCTGCATTTGTGAAACAGTGGGTTAGAGTCACCCAGAAAGTGGGTATGGTGGCCGCTAGGCACGTGCATTAGCTGCTTGTAGCTACTCAGGTGATTTCCATTGTGGGCAGGCAGTCTGACATGACATACTCAGAGTCACACCCTAAAGGAGGAACCAATGGGAACTCAAGGGAAGGAGTTTATAAAGAAGAGGAATGGGGGACAGAATAGAGTAGGAGGATTCAACTACTTGAAGAGAGGTTCCAAAGAGGATGGATCTAGAATGTTCTCAGTGCTACTAGATGACAGAACAAGGAGTAATGGTCTCAAGTTGCAGTGGGGGAGGTTTAGGTTGAATATTGTGAAAAACTTTTTCACTAGAAGGGTGGTGGAATCTCCTTCCTTAGAGGTTTTTAAGGTCAGGTCTGGCAAAGCCCTGGCTGGGATGATTTAGTTGGGGTTGGTCCTGTGTTGAGCAGGGGGTTGGATTAGATGACCTCCTGAGGTCCCTTCCACCCCTGATATTCTATGATTTTGGGCTCAGTAGTGAAGCAGTACAGGAACCAGGAGGGTTTGCTGTAAAGCTTGTGTTCCAGAGACCTTGCCAGTGTGTTACATTTAGACTGCAGGATCCCTCACCTCATTGGAAAAAAGTGTGCTAGAATTGCTGCAGGCTGTGCAAGCTGCAGGCTGACATTGCAGAGACTCAGCGGGAGTTGGAATGAGCTGTGGGACTATCACTTGTTTCCCAGACTTTGAGGAGATGGTGTGCCCTACAAAGGGATTGGACACTGTTCCACAGTGACTCAGAAGGATAAAGTCTCCCAGAGAAGAGCCCAAGGGAAATGTATTTGTGCATGCATAATTATATTTCTCATTTGAACCATGAGAATAACAAGTAGTAAAAACCCCTGAAAGTGATGTCTTCAGAGGAGTCAATTGGTAATATTCACAGTTGTTTCAATGGTTATAAGTAAACTGCTATATTCCTGTTGATGTTTTCCTTGTAGAGATTTGTTCACTGTCCTATTAGAGGTTTAATTTATGTATAATGTATGCATCATATCTTGTGATGGAATCTAGGAGCTCAACCTGTTTAGCTTAACACAGAGAAGATGAAGGAGTGACTTGATCATAATCTAGACTTACCTACATGAAGAATGAATATTTGATAATGGGCTCTTCAATCTAGCAGACATAAATATAACAAGATCCAACAGCAGGAAGTTGAAGCTAGACAAATTCAGACTGGAAGTCAGGAGTAAAGTTTTAACACTGACAATAATGAACCAATGGAATGATTTACCAAGGGGTATGGTGGATTTTCTAGCACTGGCAATTTTTAAATCAAGATTGGCTCTTTTTCTGAAAGAGCTTCTCATTCAAACACATTAATATGGCACGTACTAGACAAGCAGTCAGATTTGACAATCACATTGTTCCCTTCTGGCTTTGTAATCTGTGAATCTATATATCAAAGTCACGAGAAGGCTAAACCACAGTAAACTGAGATACTAGAAAAGGAAAGAGAGGCTGTACCTGACATTATCATATTGCCTTCTCCAAATTGTCCTATAGCACAAATACATGTGAGTCTGAAACTTACTATATTTAATGTCTCAACCATTATTCACCTGTTTAAAATCACTTGTCACTCAGGCAGGGCATGGAAAGGATAACTTGTGATTGATCAGCTAAATCACACCATATGAATAGTGACTTGCAAAGAGTTCATGAACAGCAACTATGCAAAACTATTTGGCAAAGAGTTAAAAATTACATAGACAGTTGTAGGAAGAGTAGTTAATGAGCAAGTTGCTAATCGAAAAGGCCTTGAGAATGAAGTCTGAGCTGCTCTGTTAAATATAAGCTTTCATGTGGTTTCTCCTTCTCTAAAATATGTTAGATGCGCAACAGGCGAAATTCATGTAGTAGGAGCAAATCTGGCCTATGAGGGTTTGTCTTTACTGCAGAATTAACCCAGTTGATTGGCATTTGAATTGGCCTGGCTCAATTCTGAGCAGCCAGACTGCAAAGCTTGCTCTTGATCTGGAGATGAAATTTCCAGCTTCAGTAAACGTGTGTGCTAGCTCTGATGAATGAGACCCACAGGTGAGATCACTGCACAGGTAGGTAGTCTCATGATGGGGCGGGAGTGTGTGTGTTGCCTTGTCCAGTAGCATTGGCTATTCCTGGAGGCAAGATGGCCCATTTCTTTTTATTGAGCATTGCAAACCCTAGGCTGCAATAGCTTGTGGAAAAAACCCTCAGGCTGGTAGGAGGTGTCAGGTACTAGAAAAGCAGAAACAGGCTAGGGGGTTTGGAAAATAAGGCAATAACAGATCCCCATAATCCTTTAAATTGATTGTATATCAGGGCTCCCTGATACACAGAATTTAGAAAGAAAATCTCTAACCTGACCAAGACAAAGAGCAATCTCTCCATGAACAATAACAATAACCAGCGTTGTGCCTCCATCCATACATCACTTTTAACGTAGGTTGGTATTACTACCCATCTTACAGATGGAGAAATTGAGGCACAGAAAAGGGAAGTGACTTGCCCAAGATTTCCCAGCAGGCCAGTGTCGGGGCCCAAAAACACATCTCCTCAATTCTAGCCTGCTTCTCTTAACAATAGGAAGATCTAGCTTAATTTGTTCAGCACTGCCATACTGTAGTAATAGGCATTATAGAAATAATTAAGAAAAATAAACTGCTGAAAGATGCTGGCATCCCTGGAAATGGGAGAAACTCCAGGAAGATGGCCACTGTGCCTGATAAAAGGGATCCTAGAGTCTGCAAAGGGAGCTAAAAAGTGACTGATGTAATTGCATTACCTTTATCTTCTCCTGCATTGGACACAGTAAGAGACAGAACCACATATCTAGCTCCTTCTCCTATATTCTTCCTAGAGCGCAGCCCTTGATGCCTTGACTGGGGCTTGGAGGAGAGATTTTATTCCCCTAAAATCAGACTTTGTGGCACAAGGAGCAGAGATTGTAATTCACTCTCCAGCAAAACTGTGAGTAACAATGGAGGATAAAAGAAAGTCCATTATTTTGAGATCTGAACACACTCAGAGGTTCTGGGGGGTGGGGGAGATAGAATCTTGGCCTCGCTTGCAAAGGCACAAATGTGCAGTTTGTTGATCTAATTGTTCCAGGTATCTGGCACTGTGTGACATTTTCAGTTATTCCCCTGACCTGTCACTGGTGGTTTTGAATGTTGATACACACAAACTACTCTGCAATCACTCCTGAAAACTAGGACCCTAAAAAAAAATTACCATGTGCTTCAAATGTAATGGAAATTTTAAACACCCCTGTCTCCCACCACCCACACTCACACATCATAATTCCTGTTGTTATGGGGGTAGCTGCCCTTTATACAGACAGGAACCAAATCACCTGTTGCAAATCAGTGTAGCTCTATTGACCTCAGTGGTTTCCACCAGCAGAGGATCTGGACCACTAAGCATATAGCTGAGCTGTTTCAAAATTCCATTCACCCTTTGCTGGCAGTAACTGGCAGAAATATCATATTTGGAATGGCTACCACCTCCGCTAGTGCCAGTCGGTGTGATTCCATGAAACTCATGGAGCTGCACCAGTTTAACTCACAGAGGATCTACCTGTTTGTTTATATTTGTAAACAGACGCAGCCAGATGCTTATCTGTTGGAAAGTGGTGTAGCTCCTTTCAAGCCAATAGAACTAGAATGATTCTCTCAAGCTATGGATCTGGCCTATAGTACGTACACATGACAAGCAAGAATCTGCCCTCAGCTTTGCTGGAGTAAATCTAGAGTAAATCCATTAACTCTGGCTTTGGATGGGTGTAACAGAGAGCTGACTTTGTCCTGAAAAACTGACAGTAGGGGGGGAATTGAACCAGAACTTCAGATCAGTCCCCACAGGAGCAGCCTGAATTTCCAGGGAGGGGAGCTCATGTTTGAATCCCTGACACTAAAACCACACCAGAAGGGACCTGTTTTTCTACTTCTGTTTCTGAAATTAATCACCTCAGTGTGAGCCAGAATGGGATGCCGGCTTGCTGCCAGGCTGGGGTGGCATTTAAAGCGGGTCACAAGGGGCTTCAGAATGCTTCAGGATACTTGTCCTTTCCCCAGACATGCTTCCAAGAGCCCCACAACCCCCATTCCATGATTTACTGCTTTTCCAGCACCAACAGTACCAGAAAGAAGCAGAGGTGCTGGAACTAGGGCTGCTGAGGGTGCTGCTGCACCCCCTGACTCGAAGCGGTTTCCATTATATACAGGATATAGAGTTTGGTTCAATGGCTCTCAGCACCCCCACTATAAAAATTGTTCCAGCACCCTTGGAAAGACGATCATGCTGTCTCATAGCATCTCTTCTCTTCCCTGTGCTTGTCTGTTAGACTATAAGTCACTCAGGGCAAGGACAGTTTGTGTTTTGTACAGCACAAGAGCACGTCTTCGGTGCTTAGCAAATAATATGTAATAATCACCACCACTTTGGACTAAACTCTAATGAACAGTTTGATGCTGTCAAATCTGAACTCAGAACCTACTCCTGATTCCTCCAAGCCTTTGTTGAAAGCTCATGCAGAACTGAGCACCATCGTCCTAGAAACTGTCTAACACTATTGACAAGGGATGATATGGAGCAGGATAAAGATTCTATTGAGAAGTGTGTTACTCAGCAGTAGTAAAGAGATATGGTGGTTGTTAGTAGTGGACAGGTATTTATGGAAAGAGTAAAGTAAAATGGTCAAAAGAAAGATGTTTAAACACACAAATATCAGGGCTACACATTTGAAACGGGTGACTAGATAACAGTAGAGCTGACTAGAAAATGGGAAAACAATTTCACAAAGAAAAAGCTTTGATTTTTTTTCACTTTTGAATATTTTGTTTATCAAAACCCAAGCTTTCAGTAAGAAAATGAAGTTTTCAGTCAATGAAAAAATTCTGCAATGAATTAAAAAACAATTTCAGCAAAAATGTTGGTTAAATATGGAAAATGTTGATAATATTGACAATTTTTACAAAGTTTCATTTTTGAAAAGGGTCTGTTTTTGACACAAAAACGTTCTGTGAAAAATCAGCACTAGCTCTAGGAGAGATAGATATTGCTCTTTTGAAAGGTGGTAATGGATGTCATTATGTGAGTCTTTGATCTATAGACAATCACATGCCTCATTTAAGCTGATGTGCATTCTAATCACTCTTAAGATAGCTACTGTCTTTAAGGTGCCACAGGACTCTTTGTCGCTTCTGCCCAAGACAGTGAACCTAACAGTGAAGTAGGGCTAAGCTACATGGCCTGAGGCATTTCTCTGGGACTGATTGAAAATGCACCCGCTAGGAGATTGCTTGGCAAGCTGTGTGTGAGAGAGGTAGACAGTGAAAGAAGCAGGGCTGAGTCTGGCCCTGAGAGGCTGCAGAAGGACAGCACTACTTGGTGCTCAGGACTCTGAAAAGGCAGGCTGGGAAATTGTGAGTAAGGAAGTTCCCGGCTGTTTGTTCCTACTGCGTTCAGGGAAACAGGACTCTGTGAACATTCTTTGTAAATAAACAGGATTGCATCAAAGACCATATCTCACTCATACCATAATTACTACTCCTGATGGAAATAACCTGACAAGTCCCCCAATATTGGCTAACTGGTTGGATGAAAGACAGCAATACCATGGTCAGAGGGAGGGGATGGATGGAAAGATAGTAGAACCAAGCCACTGAAGTTAATGGCAGTTACTTGTATTTTGTGGGGGGAGAACAGAACCCCTACACTCTGCAAGAAGCACAAGGATGGGGATGTAGCTCCTTTCAAGTGAGGGAGTGAGTGAAAAATCTAATTACTTGCCAGATGAAAAGGAAAAATTGATAGAGAAAGAAATGTTGATTTCCAGGTTCAGAGATATTAACTTTAATGGAGAGTAACTATGAAAAGCACTTAGCATCCCTTTAATGGATCTAAAGGGAATAATTTCAAGTAAGCCCCTTACCCCCACCCATAAAATTCTGTTGTTGGAAGAGGCAACATGCTGAACTGCAATCAAATTAGCAGATTTTGCACTGCTCAGCCAGGAGCAGGGGTCGGTGAGAGATCCATTACCGGAACAAAATTGATGAGAGAGGGCCAGCACTGGCCATGCAGACCGGGCCTTAATGAAATGACTTGCACTTGTACATGGGAGACCTGGCACTGCTGAGGCACAAATTGATCACCTCAGTGTGACACAGCCGCTCTGCAAATTGCAAGACAATGGGATGCCGGCTTGCTGCCAAGCTGGGGTGGCATTTAAAGAGGCAGCAGGGCACAAGGGGCTTCAGAATGCTTCAGTTAACTAAAGGCATCAGTGTAGGAATAAACATTATTACCTACAAACAGGCATTCCACCCTGATAGCAAGACAGGAGCCTTCAAGAGCTAATCCTTACCTGGGGAGAGCATGGGAAGCTTAGTGTGTTAACTATTCTAACAATCCTTCATTTCTCCCATCTGTTGCCTGTCTTGTCTAGGTAGATTATAAAGTCTTTGGGGACAGAGACTGTTTTATGTATTTGTCCTGCATAGGGCATAATAGTTCTGTGATCTTAATCGTGGCTCTGGACACTATTGTATTACTAATAATTAATTCTTCATCATCAGTAGAAAGGTCTTCCCACTGCAGGCACTGAAAGGTGCAGGGAATTAGTAGCTGCCTTCTCGTTCTAGAAGTGCAAATCCAGCTGAGGTCAGGAATGGGCAGCTGGTCAGAGTGGGTCCCAATCAACTTCTTAGATGGTAGACAAGGTGTGAATATTGCACAATAACCACTGCTGATAAAACTGGTTGGCCCCTTTTCTGGCAGTTGCAGCAGAGAGACCAAAGGGTGGATGAGCCCTAAAAATGAACTGTTCTACTCTCTCCCTGCAGCAGGGTAAATGCTGCACAGACATATTCACCTGCATGGGTTCAAATAAATATTATTTATTCTGATGGTCACATGGAACCCTGCTTCTTTTTCTTCATGTGATTTTGTTGTTGTTGTTCACAAGAACATTCTCAGAAAGCGAAGATCTCACTAACTGTTGTACAAATGTCTATTTGTGAAAAGCTTCACACCAAAAGTGTTCACTTGATCATCTTCAAATCTTTCTGATTGTCCTCTTACTTTTAATAAAAGCTTTAGTTATCCAATCAGGGAGCAGGAACAAGACCCTGTGGCTTAGATGACCAACCAAATAATACCACAAATGGTAAATTGTCAAAGACGTAGTTGAAATGAAAGAACTGGGGGCTGACTAGAAGTGATGGATGTTGCTATAGTTAAAAAAATAAATAAAAATAAAGATAAAGAGAGGATTTCAGTTTAAAATCTATTGAGGCACCATTTTTTATAAGTACTCTGAGTCTGTTTCAAAAAGCTCAGACCTTAAAGTGCCTTTGTTTTGATAGGGTTTTTCTTTCTGTTTGGTTATTATGCTTAGTGTCTTTCTAAAAGCTTAAATACATTTTCCCTGTCAGGTCTGTCTTTTTCTCTCTTCTACATAAGGATTTCTGCCCCTCCTGTTGGTTGCAGGAAATTTGTCAGTTTAAATTTGGCCCAAAATTTAAGCCCGTGAAAAGTGTCTTCGATTTTTTTTTTCCCTCTAAGATTCCACAAGTTTAAAAATACTTATAAATTCAAACAGTTGCAGCATTGTGCTAGTGGATGAAAACCTGCCAAAGAAACTGAGTGGGAGCGGACTACCTACAAAAGGAAAACTACCGGTAATTCATCTAATTTCATTGTCATAGCTGAGACAAATGTAAAAAGTGTGTTTAATTAGTGAAAACTCCATTAGATTTTAATATTCCGTTCCATTCTAATCAGCCATATTTTTATTTCTAATGTAGGTAAGGAAGCTTGGATCAAAATTTCAAAATAACGGTTGGCTCCTAAATTGCTTAGTTGCTTTTGAAATCTTGACCCTTTTGTTTTGTTTCTATATAGTATGTTTACCCTGATAGTGTCCCTTTAAGAATGCCAACTTGAGTCCCCATCCAGTTCCCACTGAAGACTATGGCAAAACTCCCCTGGGTGTTAACGTGCCAATGGATTGCTTTACGACTTCTCAGTCTTGTAGGATCTGGAAGTCCTCGAAGTCACTTTACACAAAGAATAGATGTGAGTGCTACAGTGGCTGCAAAAGGAGGAGGATGGTAAGAAGCCCTGGAACTTCAATATCCCTGGTTACAGTTCGATTTATACAGTGGGCAAATACTTCACCCATGAGGCTAGCCAGCCCATGTAGACTAACATCCTAGTTAGCTCAGTGCTCCTGAGCAAAGACTGTAACTGCTATGTAGCAGGGCATCAGCTAGGAGGCTCAGCTTCCAATGAACATTACATGGGACAGGTTAAAGGAGCCCCATACACAAAAGCTATGGAACTGTGTGCGGCATAATGTTTCCAGGCCCCAGGGGTGTCTCCTTGGGGCGGGACAGATGGAGCGGTGTTTTTGTAGGGGCAGCCTGAGGAGGTGGGCAGCCAGCAGGAAGAAAAGGCAGGAGAATAAATGAGATGATTAGGAGACTGCTGGCATCACACAGAGCTGGGTCCTTGTTCTAGAAGGTTCCATGGGGCCTGATCTGTAGAGGTGCAGTCTGTCTCCCATTGTAATCAGCAAAAGCGAGAAGCCCTTAGCTAACAGGACACAGGACTGGAAGTGACCTTCTGAGTCATCTGGTCAATCCCCTGCTGTTACAGGCAGCCGTGTCACATAATCCCATTCATAACTTTTCATAACCAGTCCCATAATCTCTCTGTGAACCGACCACTGTAGTGCAACGTTACCTGGCCTCGCTCACAGACACAAAGCTAGTAAACACTACTTGGCCATAGGGCAGTGCACAAAATAGCTCCACGCTGCCCCCCATCCCCGGTAGCTATGTGCTGCCGAGCATCCACCTGTGAAAGGGGACACTAGTGCTGTCTATTACAAACCAGTCACGCTGTTGTGACAGGGTTTTAGCATGTCTTGTGCTAAGGGTGTGCCCACACTGCAATCAGAGGGGTGACATTGATCTAGCTGGCTCCAGTAACAATCGCAGTGAAGCTGTGGTAGCACGGGCTACCCATGGAGTATGCACACAAGTTCCTGGGTGGGTTTGTGCAGCCTGTGCTGCTGCAGCTTCGCTGTTTGTTATTGGAGCTAGCTGGATCAAAGCGAGTGCAGGTTTGTCTCCAGATGCTGCAGCACCACTGCTTCTTGCAGTGTAGATACACCCGATGTTTCCAGTCCTGGCATTGCTTGTTTTGTGGGATTATAGGGACCTGGGTCACTGGCATTCCCCCTATTGGATGGAGGATCCCGCAGCAGTGCCCAAAAGCCCCATGGGTACCAGCAGTACCCTAGCACTGGCTATTGATTAGAGTTTTATTTCATGGTGGCAGAGGGAAGCTATTTAAATTAAAAAGAATGCAGTTTATATTTAGACTCTGGAGGATGTTTCTGTATCAGATTATGACAGATTTAAGTAGGTCAGACTGGAGACCTAAGATACTCGGGTCCCCTTCAAAGGCATCCATCCGTCACTTATTATTCCAGTCACTTTCCTCACACTCTGCCTTCCATTTGCAGCCGTGTCCCTCTGTCTTCTTTGCATGAAGTTGTCTCTCACCATACTTCCTCATACTTGTTCCATTCATTTCATTTGTCCCAGTTCCTCATTCCCCAATGCTTGGAATTCCTTTTCGGGGGAAGAGGGTTGAGGGGCAAACTAAGGAAGCTTTTTCTTTAGCTATGATATGTTGCTGACTGTCTCATTGGTCCGTGTGCTTTATGGGAGGGAGATGTTGGCGCTCTGTTGTCTGTGTACTGCACCTTTAAATGTGGAGGCATTTTCCTGCCTCCTGTGGGTGTGAAGCTGGGAAATGGCTGCCAGTTTGTGTTTCAGCTCAGATGTGGAATGTTGCAGAGAGTCACACACACTATGCTCTCTCATGGCTACATTATATTTGTTCTTTCTTTGCTAGTTTTTCTGAATCTTAAATGAAGATTCTTTAGATTAAAAGAAAGTTGTTTGGCCTTTTGCTTATGAAAAATACGGCAGCCCAGTTTTCTCATTCTGTTCTCTGAAAGTCCCAGGTCCAAGTACCTGATCCTAAGATCTCTCCCGCCTCTTATTAGTCCAAATTCTCTGCTGTACCCTCTGTGGCTTTCTCCTCTCAATGTGCACTCTGGGTATGGTTGTGCATGGTATCATATGAACCAGATTAAACTGTAATAATAGAGGCTAATAATAAATGCTTTGGATTTATATGGGAACTACCATCCAGGCTCTCAAAGCACTTTGCAAACAAACACACAGTGAGGCAGGTAAGATCTGTAAAGATCCCACATGCCAATGAAATGCATTTGTGATGTTTTTAATTACCAGGGAAGACTTATATCACCTATTATTAGGCATGCTGAAACCTTAAAAAGGTTAGGGGTTTGGCCTGGAGAAGAACCCAAGGGCTTGATCCCACATGCTGCTGATTGCTCTGGCCTCAACCCAGCAAAACACTTAAGCATGTTTTAAGTAGTTCCATTTATTTCAATGGGATTACTCATGTGCTTGCAATTGGCGTATGCTTATGTGCTTTGCTGGATAAAGGGGAATTAGCACCAGGATGTACTGAGCTCTCGGTGCCCACCTGAACAAGGCAAACCTTTGGTAGGCTTCAAAAGGAGTTTTCTCATGAGATTTCCAGGGCTTGCTGCTCCTGAGTATACCTGGAGAAAAGCCTTTCTTGAGGGATTGTGGCACTTCCACTTCAGTCTTAGCTGCAGCTGGGACTGTGGAAATCTTAGCAAAGTTTATCTGAACTTTTTGAACCTCTGAGCTGGTTCTTTTCTGGTTCAGTTGGAGTTCTGAGTGGAAATTGAAGTCTAGATCAGAATGCTCCCTGCCATCTCATCCAGCACCACCAGTGAACCATACTTGTTTATTTTTTTATCTGTTGATTGATTGGGGTTCCCCCCACATACACACACGATTATTGTGGTTTTCACCCTTTCCATGGGATTTTTCTGATGCAGGGCCTCTGCCCTCTGGTAGGGCTGCTCACAAAGGAAGTTAGATCCCTGTTCTCGTAAGTGCAATCGTGCTAGTTGTATATGATAATTTAGCACATTTACATCTCTTTGTCCCTGATGAAAAGGCACCTCACCGTTGCCTGGTGGGGAAAGGCAGAGTTCTCTTGATCAGTACTTTTTATGTTTTCTGCTTCATCTGCATAGGTGTTTGAGAGCATGGGGATGGAGAGCCATGTGGACTGTGGAGAGTTGCATGGGTATAATTATGGCTTGGTTTGAGGTTTCTAAGTGACTTTTCCTACTGTTGGATGGCATCAGATAGTGAAGTCCTCTGTCCCCAGAACTATTACAAGGTCAGCAATGGCAGGGCAAGAGTCCCCACAATTCTCTGCTGCTGTACCTCAGCCCTACATCTGGAGGCCACATGCCTAGGGGTTCCAGAGGGATTCAGACTTCCTGACTAGAACTGGGTAAGAGATGATGTTCCTGAACCACAAAAGTTTTCCCATTCTGCACCGAGACAAACCTTTTTCATGAAAAACAAGAGCGAGTCACCAGCATAGACAGTGTCCAGGCTGATTACCTGGGATGTCCGAACTCCAGCTTCAGGTCTCTGCTCTGCCTGATTTAGAGCAGGGCCTTGAATCCCAGCAGAGTGCTCCACCCGCTAGGCTGTTGTGGGATGGGGCTCTCTGGTTTTGATCAGAAATTCCATCCTGGAGTTGAGGAAGCTCTCAGTGGTAGCCATACAATCTCTTGGAAAGCGTCGGCGTCATCAACAGTTCCCAAGCAGCTTCATTCCTGCCCTCTCTCCTGGGACAGCCAGCAAGAGGGCCAAAGAGCATCAATGGACATGCAGACCCCCAGACCGCTAGGAACTGGGCTCAGACAGTCCACTCATTTCTCAGAAGAAAACCACTGAGGTTCACTGTTAGCCTGGGCCAGGTTTGAACCAGAAGCCGCTATATTCTGCTACTGATCTTTCTTGAGTTCCCTTGGGCTAGTGGGGTATCTGGACATGAGCATGCGAGCATTGTGTAAGTGCAACGTGACATTTTAGGAGAGGTGGTGTGATGGAGAAACTGGTCCAGGCCTGGAGTGGGGGTGGGTGTACCCTCCTGGCAGAATGGAAGGCACCGAGAATGGCTGTGGAGCACATGCGAGGAGCATTCAGTGCATGCACAGGCCACGTTGGCTGATTGACAGCCCACATGTTTATCTCGAGGCATGTCAGCCCAGAAACCCAGAGAGGAGGGAAGCACAAACCTGCTGATGTCAGCTGCCTTCCCCACTTTGCACTCGCCCGCAGGGGCGGACAGCCTCTGTCAGAATCGATGCATCCAGCGGGCGGATGGGGGTACCTAGCAGCCTCGGCTTCCCCCAAGCGGCAGCTGTCACCGCAGAACAGCACGACCGATCAGAGCAAATGTTTAATACCAGCAGGCAGGTCCGCTCAGCTGTGCTCCAGAACCTACTCATTGTCAGAGCCAGTTAACCGGATTGGTGTGGGTGTCCTAGTGCTGCCATGGGCAAAGGGGAACTAGACGCCGGAGGACAGCTGGAACCCAACTTTACCTTGAAGTCTCTGCATATCTCTGCTAATCTGACCCTAAATCCAAAGCTGGGTCCAGCATAAACCTGAGTCAGATCTTTGCATCCAGCCAGCTGTCTGTCTGCTTGTACTGACAGCTCTGCATTGTTGCTTTCACTGGGCCAGGTGGGCTCAGTTGGCATGGGTGGGAAGGGAGATGGAATGGGGGGAGGGGAAGACAGAGGGTAAAGGTAGCTAATAGGGCAGCCACCTCCTTCTTTTGTGCACAAATGCAGCTCCATGCACCAGGGGCCGGCATCATTAAACAGCCATTCTACATGGCATGTTCGATCAGGGCTGAGTAGCCAACAATGTGCTACTTGTATACGCCTGAGAAGGAGCAAGTCCCCTTCCACAGCCTTTCTCCACCAAGGACAGGGCATGAGAGTGCAGAAGCCAGGGTCTAGCCGAGTGGTCCATACTGCCAGGACTGGGGAGGGGCAGTTGGGGCATGAAGCCATGAGGGCATCCTCTGGGGCTGCAAACTCCAAGGCTCTTAGAACTGTGTTTTCTATGCGCCAGCGCCTCAGCTTGGCCAGCAGCCCTTCATCCCTCCATTGTGATTTGCAATGCGTGTCCTTTCCTGTTCAGGGGAGGTGAATGCTCCTGTTCTCCCTCACCCACGCACATATCCTTTTTCTGTTTCAGGAGTCTGATCTTTCATTTCTTCTCTACCTCTCCCAGTCCCTTGTGTCTCTCTGTGTCACTCTTGCCCTGCAGGGGCCTCGTCTCTTGCCTGGGGATACGCCTGCTGAAGTCACGGGGGATTTACTTCTACATCGTGGGTGGGATGAGGCCCTGTCAGGTGTCGGATAAGCACCTGGGTGTGGGAACTGCCTGGAACATGCCGGCATTCAAGGAGGGGGCAGGGTTTTTGTGCTGGGGGGACTCACCACCACCAAAGGGAGAATGAGATGCCATGTTGTATTCCCTGCACTACAGTCCCCTAGAGAGTCTCTGCTGGTCCAGGGACAAGGGACTGGTCTTGGGATCTGCATCGGGCTCACCCATGTGGCAAGCTTTCCCTAGAACAACCTGCCAGTCTCTGGGATTTTCAAAAGAGCCTAACAGATTTAGGTGCCCCAGATGCCTAATTCCCTGAGGTGCCTTTGAAAAATCTTTTCATCTTCTTCCTGCTCCCTGCCAATGATTGAAAGAGGCAAATAACGTGAGGATCTAACCGCCAAGCTCCTTGTTACTCATTCAGTTCTGCTGGGCTCAGGCAGGCTGGTTTGTGGAGCCTTTGAAGATTATTCCCCTTCAGCTTCCTGAAGAGACTTCAGCCTTCTCTTGAATCTTTTTCATTTCACCTCCTTTAAATGTATCAGTCTGATTTCCCCCCAGACTTAATAGCGATTAACAAGATTAAGATTGGAGCTTAGTCAGTATTAGGGGAAGATCTCTCCTTCCTGGCGATGGCAATTACCAGGTCCCAGCCACCCCATTTCTGTTTCATTAGGGGAGGGGGATGGAGGGATGGGCACTTGGGCACCTCTTATTTTCTGAGTGTAAAAACTAGAGGGCGCTGAGTGTGGAAGAAATGCGGCTCACAACATGAGCTCCTTTGCACTTCAAACGTAGGTTGGCAGCTTTGAGCAACTGCTGGTGGCGGGGAGGGGATGTAGAAAAGTGAGAGTGAAGGGCCACAGGGCCAGCTGTATAGGAAGGAGGCCGCTGAGTACAGATGTGTACACTCCTGCCACCCATGAAATGGGCTGGTTTGGAGCAATGATCTCAACCTGTTGAGCTCCAGAGACCCACCTGGGGATGAAGAAAGGGACATCAGAGCATGGCAGTTTACAGTGGCATGCAGCTAGAATAGCTTGGCTTGGGAGCTCATGCTCTGAGCAGGGTCAATCTCGGTTAATATTTCATGAGAGACCTCTAAGCTGTGACAGGAGACAAGGTTGGCATTTCCTCCCCTAAATCTATGGTGTGGCATGGTATTGGGAGATACCTGGGATCTTTAAAGCATTCTGCCAAATCCCAGCGTGGGCTATGGGTAAAGCAGAGCTCTCCTCACACCAGCCAAGGAGGGCTCCTTGCTCCCCCAGGTCTGTGAGTGGAGGAGGGAGCTGTGATTCCCTCCCCCTTATTTAAACCCTGAGCATGGCTCGTTTCATTCACTCCCCCTGCAGGGTCAGCTGAGTGGGACGCTCTGTACTCCCTGCCCAAAAGCATTGTGCTGAGCACCCTAAGGGCTGGCTTGCAGCAGGTGGGCTAGACTGCATCTCTCCACCTAAGGCTGGGCAAAGCTACTACAAAGCATGGTCGGGGGGAAGCTTCAGAGCCAGCTCTCACAGGCCCCCTCTTTGGCAGGAGAAGTTCAGATTCATGGCACAGCTCTGACATATCTTGAGAGATGTCCCAGGCAACGAGGGTCTTCTCCCAAGATAATCTGTGGGGGGCAGCGATTTTTTGTTCTGTGTTTGTCCAGCACCTAGCGCAATGGCTCCTGCTCCGTGACTGCTCCTTGGGGCCCCCATAAGTCCTACCAATCATGTTGAAGAATTAAGGCCCCCACATTTCTTGGGCTTCTGTCGCTTCTTCTAAGAGAAGAAAAATCCCCTTCTCTGAGCCAAAGCAAGCCGAGGGCTCTCCAGAGGGAGCAAACTAAAATGAAGAGGTACTGAAATGGACCTACGGGTTACAGTGGACGAGAAGCTGGATATGAGTCAACAGTGTGCCCTTGTTGCCAAAAAGGCTAATGGCATTTTGGGCTGAATAAGTAGGAGCATTTCCGGCAGATCAAGGGCTGTGATCATTCCCCTCTATTTGGCATCGGTGAGGCCTCATCTGAAGTACTGTGTCCAGTTTTGGGCCCCAAACTACAAGAAGGATATGGATAAATTGGAAAGAGTCCAGTGGAGAGGAATAAAAATGCTTAGAGGGCTGGAGTACGTGACTTATGAGGAGAGGCTGAAGGAACTGGGATTGTTTAGTCTGCAGAAGAAAAGAATGAAGGAGAATTTGATAGCTGCTTTCAACTGAAAGAGCGTTACAAAGAGGATGGATCTAGACTGTTCTCTGTGGTAGCAGATGACGGAAAAAGGAGCAATGGTCTCAAGTTGCAGAGGAGGTGGTTTAGGCTGGATATTAGGAAAAACTTTTTCACTAGGAGGGTGGTAAAGCATTGGAATGGGTTACGTAGGGAGGTGGTGGAATCTCCTTCCTTAGAGGTTTTTAAGGTCGGGCTTGACAAAGCCCTGGCTGGAATGATTTAGTTGGGGATTGGTCCTGTGTTGAGCAGGGGGTTGGACTAGATGATCTCCCAAGGTCCCTTCCAACCCTGATATTCTATGAAAAGATATAGCAACTATTCAAAGAAATAATACCCCAGGGGAAAAGGCTTCATGGAATACCAGGAAGAATTTGGACCAGATAGTTAAGTGAAAATCAGAGCCAATCCCTCACTATGTGCAGAGGGGCACCTCTTGGTTTTGGACAGTGGCACGATGCAGGGTGACTCACTTTGTGGGGCTTTGCACAGCGGCTCTACTGAGAGAGCCTCAAGCTGGGAAAAACCAGATCCCCAGTCACACCTGCATTTTCACCCCCTGCTTTTGTGTTGTAGTAGGACACTGGCAACCCAAACAAAAGGCTTTCTGGGGGCTAGGAAAGCAGGGAGTTTCTATTATGGCTGGAATGACACTGATTGACACCACCTGGGGGTCCAAGGCCAACTAATTAACCCATGCCACACTCCTGCGAAGCAGGCGAGTAAGTCATATTATCCCCAATTTACAGATGGGGATGGAAAGGCTAAGTGATTTGGCCTCACTGTGCAAGAATCAGGATTAGAATGTGGGACTATTGGATTTCCCAGGTTCCTCCAGACCTCTGTAGTTGGAACAGGAAGTGTGTCCCACGTGCATTAAGGTGAACAGAATTACCCTTCCCTTTTGTTTCTCTTTACACAGAGCTTGAGTTAAACCTTTGGTTGCTACATTAAAACTTCATAGCTCTTGAGGCTTGTGAATATGCTACAGCCAAAGACCCAGACCAGGGCAGAGAGCAGTGCTCAGTACCTAAATGTGAATGCCAGAGCAGGTAGCTGGTAATCACACTGCGAAAGGCAAGAGATAATATAGCATGACTGGCCGTCCCAATATTAGGAGCTTTGTCTTATACAGTACACCACCACCACCCACGTCCTGATTTTTCATTTTGCTTTCTGGACATCCTAAGTTAAAGTCAGACACAGATGAGCAGTAAAGTTGCTTACTCCTGAATAAATATTACACAGTGCGTATATAAAGAAGTCATTGAAATCCCCACGTCTCAGGTCAGAAATGCCTCTGGGGATTAATAATGAGAAAGAAGCAATGCCTCACTAGCTCGCTATGTTGAAGCCTGTTCAGGTCAGTAGCAACAGAGTGCCTGGAGCCCAGCACCTGTTAGATCTCACAAGCTAACCAGGCTCCAGCTTAGATGGGAGACACGCGAGAAAGTTGTGTTGGTAGGTGGCACTCTGCTCTCTGAGTCAGTGCTGAACTACTGCACCAGCATGCGGATAGGGAACTTATTCTGCTGCAGACAGAGATAATGGAAGCGTCTTAAAAGTGGAGTGCCACTAGTCCCGGAATTGTGGTCCCGTCCCCATGCTGCCTCTTCTCCCCATGACCCTGCCGGCTGTTCACTCCTCTTTCCCCCCTTAACCCTCCCCATCGCTTGCCCTTATAGCCAGTACAAAGTGGGATGCCATAGCCCTCCCGCTTTTAAAAGTGATGGGGCTATGGCCTCCTGGGTCCCCCTGTTCCAGTGCCCCTGGTTTCAGGTGCCTTCATCTGAAAGATCTAGATCCTGAACTTTAACAGTCATTTAAGGACCCTCAGAAGAGGTGCCATGGTGACCCCAAATCCTAGACGAATGCCAGGTTTTTCAACTGAGACAAGGCGGGTGAGGTAACACCTTTTATTGGACCAACTTCTGTTGGTGAGTGAGACAAGCTTTGAAGCTTACATTCCATTTACCTCAATTCCCCCTGAAGGTTCAGTTTGACATAAACTGTATGTAGCTACAAAGTGGAAGCGTTTTACCCCAGAGAGAGCTGCATTTCAGTGACAGCTGACGAGTTTGCTCTCTCCACTGCAGTTGTATATCCAAAATAGTGCTTTGGAATTCTTCAGGGGCAAAAGTTATCGCATGAATGTTCTGTAGAATTATTAATACAGTTTCCGCATCTAATGGCTGTTCAATGGCCTGTATGATATAATAAGAGAGAGACAGAGAAATGAGCTAGTATTCTTAGACTAGCTAGTGCGCAAATGTCCACAGCATAAAATCACTACCACAACTGGCCGCAGCCATCGGCAGGCTTGTGAGCAGCCTCAGCAGAAGAGCCAGACTGAATGGGCCATGGAAACTGCACTTCCTTCTCAGCCTAAGAAAGGATCCCTCTGGAGCAAGGTGGAGACACACTGGTAGGGCCCCAAGGAGGATGTTTACTCTGCCTTCGGCTGCACTGGGTGGGTGAATAAGGTGAGTAGAGAGGGGATGGAGGAAAATAAATAAAAAGGCTGGGACAAAAGGAGCAAAGAGTAATGGGATGTGTTCCCATGATGAGGTAAATACCCTGCCATATACAGGCCCTCACTTATGTCTGTCCAGATTTTGGTGGGTTCTTCTATCCTTAATACAGAGCACAGGTTTCCCTTTAGTTAGAAAAACATATTGCATGGGTGGGTGTAGATGCATGTGTTCTTCTATAGTGTATATATTTACAATATTTGCCAGAAATGATATTCTATCTATCTATCTGACTCCCAGTTCAAAATAAATTAGCATCTCAAGAAGATATTCAGGCCTTCAAACTGCCCTGACTTGACCCATCCCTGTATAAGCCCTACAATGTTTTTTCTTTCAAGTGTCTCCTATCTGATATTTTCAGGTCCATCATGGGTCCCTTCCTTTAACACGTTGACCCTATCAGAGGCTTAACTTTTTAAAATCTGAGCAGGGGAGGAGCCAGAAAAGCAAATCCGCAAACAACAGTGCCTTGCTGTCCCGTCCCTCTTCATTCTCCTGACTTTCCCCTGTCACATTTGTTCAGCTTACAAATCAAAACAAAATCTTTCTACTTGTCAGCACAGCGAGCTCAACCTGGCACCTGAAAATCAAGCTGTGTCCTCTTTGCTTCATACATCATCGCCAGCCATAATGATTGTGGAACCGGAGCCCAGCGGGAGAGGTTATTGATGATGCGTAAGCCAGGAAACAGCATCTGCCGCCATACAGGGGGCTTTCTAGTGAGCGAGAGAGGTACAAACACCCCGCGATGGTGAACAAATGTCCTGACTGGGTGAACAGAACAGGCCACTTTGCACCATAGAGATGAGGCTGGTGCTTGAGGAGGGTACTTTGCTCAGTGTCTCCCAGAGGGTTTTACAAGGAGACACTGGGAGCTTGATTCACCGCTGGTTTACACCATCTTTACTCCAGTCACTTGAATGGGCTTGGCACCAATTTGCACTGTTGTGAGAGGAGGCTCGGGGGCTGAAAGTGCAGTGGTTACCCTAGGAACACCAGAACTATCTCCTGCTCTTTGCCATATGTGCCAGAGGACACTTAGCTTCCTGGGCTGCCAACCAAAGCCAGAGAGGAGGAGCCCCACGGAAAGTACAGCACCCCTAGCTGTGCTGCCAGACTGATAACTCAGAGCAGTGCCAGAGAGAGGGTCGGCAGGCCCCAAGCAGCGCTGCAAATTCACCTCAATCCAGAGCGTCAGCACGCACTGCCATTCCGCTTCTGGGACACTATCCTGCTCTGCCACTGCCTCGCCGACCTGACATGCAGACATCCCCAGTCATTCCAGTCCCAGAGTCCCCATTCCTCTCCGTGATGCATCCCAGTCTGGCCCTTCTCTTCCAGGCCTGGCCGCCTCCCTACAGCTCTGCCACTGCACTTCAACCTTTGCTTGCAACAGCCACTTGTATTCCACCTGTGGGCTTCCCCACCTCACCAATCTGCCAATGCCAGGGGCCTGCTCTCTCCTGGAGAGTAGGCACCTAAGGCCTGGGGCCTCTCTCACACTAGTTTTCCCCCCATTGAATTAGCGGAGTTCCTTCTGATTAATATCAGCATAAGCTCAGACTCCATTCAGACCTTTTGCAGGCAAGAGAACAATCAGCTGAGTTTTACTGACGAGCTAGAGAAGGAAGCCACTGCACGAGTGATCAGAGCTCCAGCTCACCACCACCCTTTAGTGCAAGCAACAGGCAGGTAGAAGTCAAAGGTGTGTTAACCTCAGCCTTCACCATCTGCACTAGCCAGCTATTATAAATGTGGAAGAGGGGACATCATTCACCATCACCTCAGCTAAGTGTAAGAACCAGCATGGTGCATTTAAAATGGTTGTGCACACGGATGTGAGGCTGCAAGCCTCTCACTGGATAACCTTGTTCTGGCTGGAAGACCCTAGTACCCAAGCCTAGTGATACTGCTTGTTATTGGCCTGGATGAGAACTGAGCAGCATGGAAGGTGAAGCAAGAGGTACCTTCTGGTCTAATGTAAAGAATACGAGACACAAGAGCTGGCTAGGAAACTTCTCCCAGGAGACCTGGTGAAGCAATACACTAATAATGCTTTGAATTCCCATAATCCCTTGCAGCCAGGGACGTCAAAGCACTTTACAGACATTCATGAGTAGCTGTGACTGTGAAGGGGAAAAGTGGAGCAGAGTCTTACCCATGCCATCAGACCCTGGGCTGGGCTGCAAGTCAGGCTCAGGAGTCCTGGGGCCTAGCCAGGAATAGTACCCAAGGGCCAGATCCTGCATTCTTACTCCAGCAAAATTCCCCTAGCAGGCAACAGGGGTCTGTATCTGAGCAAGTTCTGTGTGATTAAAGCCCAGATATCCTGTAGTCAGCTGGATCCCCAGGGTTCAGTGCTTCCTACTCACACCGAAAACAAGCCTGCCTGTTCAGCTGCTTGCTGGGATTATTCCAGTGCTCTTTTGGTCAGGCAGGATGCTCAGTACCACTAGCAAGAGAGGCCAGACTGAATGAAGGAGCCAACGTTCCCAGCATGTTTTAGCCCCCAGAGCTTCTCTGGAGTGTGAAGAACCCTTTTTTACACCCCAACTCCTTGCAGCTTTGATCTGTATTATATACTCTGGCATTACCTTCCTAGAGGCCCCACCAGCTCACTGGAGGCTGCGATGAATATAACAACCATGGTATGCAGCCACTTAATATAAGAACATTCCATCCTGGAGCTCCCATGAGATCAGCTGCTCTCCTATGGTTTATGTTGGTAGCCAGATCTCACACTTCAGAGCATAAGGTGATTGCGGCAAGAGTCAGCAATGGCTGCCTTGCTACTGACTAGCCTTGCAAAATTGGCCGGGTGTGTTACTACTATTTATTGTTTGTGTTACGGTAGCACACTGAAATCCCATCTGAGATTAGGGCCCCATTGGTCCAGGGGCTGCACTCAGATGTCCCTGCAAGCTAAGCAAAGGAAGCATTACCAGCACTTAACAGAGAGGGGAGTGAGGCACTGAGAAATGAAGTGATGTGGCCAGTCACTCAGTGAATCGGTGGCAGAGCCAGGAATTAAACCCAGAATTCCTGAGGCCTACACCAGTTTCCTAGCCACAAGATCAATTTTCCTTTCCCCATAGATGATGTGTTATGGCCTTTTCATCTTTAGCTCAGTAGAACAAACCACTTCCAGAGACAGGATGTGATGACTGCTCTTGATTAATCCTCTCAGTGTCTCCTAGTCAAAGATCTCAAAGCACTTTGAAAAGATGAACATGTATTATCCCCATTTTAAAAACAGGGCCACCGAGCACAGAGTGAAATGACTTGCCCAAGGTCTCATGCAGAGCTGGGGTCAGCCCACAGGTCTCCTGATGCCTGCATGAAGCAGCACTATCTCCCTGCACAGCAAATCCCCCAACAGAACAGCATTAACAATAGTGGACAAGTCAGTTATTATTATCATCCTAATGCCTAGGACCCTCAGCCATGGACAGGACCCCACTGTGCTAGGCGCTGGACAAGCACAGAACAAAAGATGGTCCCTGTTGCAGAAAGTTTACAATCTAAGGATACGTCTATGCTTTGAACTGAAGGGGTAATTCCCAGCTCCAGGAGACATACCTGTGCTAGCTCTGCCTGAACTAGTGTGTTAAAAATAGAAGTGTAGCCATGCTGGCGTGAGTAGCGGGAGAGGTTAACCACCCCCAGAACGTACCTAGGGTCTTGGACGGGATCGTACTCAGTGAAGTTAGTCCCTGCTATTTGCACCACTGCATCAACGCCTATAGTTTTAACACAGTGGGAAACAGCTCAAAATGAACACAGACCTTAAATATAAGACAAGAGACCACAGACACATGCAGACAAACAGCCAGGGGAGGGTGGGGTATGGGGAAATAATGGGACAGCATTGGTCAGCATGCCAGGCAGTGGTCTCAGCACACCAGCTGTCTAACCATGGTCAAGTTTTTGTTGACATCCTGGCAGAGGAAAGTTTTAAGGAGGAATGTGATATGTTACCCAGTTGCCCTGGCTGCTCTGGGAGGCACAGGGCAAAAGAGCTGTGTTTCAGAATGTCCTTTAGAGTGGATCCCATCTCTTCAGGAGACGCCTACTGCACTCACTGAGAATCCCACGCATGAGCACTTGTGAGTTGGTGTCCTGGCTATTTAGTGATGGGTCGACACTAGACCTGGACGTAACCCAGGAGCAAGGCTGTACACAGAGTGGTCCACTCCACAGAGGGGGCAGGGAGCGGTTATGCTTTCTGGTGCATTAGCACCCACAATGCACGGGGTGAGAGGCCACCTCCTACTGGCCGAGCTGAGCCTCGTTCAGCATTGCTGGCCTTTGCTTCTGGCACATTTTTGCTAGCGACAGCCTCTCTCCCGAGCTTTTAACAAAATGTTGCGTGTGATTTTACGCTACAATGTGACTAACGAGCGACGACCTTGTCATGTCTCGTTAGGTGAAGGAGGAGAGCGAGAGCTTTACACAAGTTAATGAATTCCAGTTTTCTCCTTCCCAAAAGCTTCCGTTTGGTAACTTGGTGACATACAAATAGACATTTCCCTTTGATTTCTGGATACAGCCTTTGTCAGCACAGCAACTAAACTCTTTTTGCTGTTTATTTTTCCCTTTAAGGAGCAAGAAGAAGCTGTTAACTCTTGTCCTGCTGGGAAGGAGGAGGCCTTCCTCCACCCCTTGCACTAAACAGGAGGGAGCTAGGACCCTGCATTAGCCCTCTGAGCATCTCTCTTCCTCTTCCCTTTCACTCTCCTTCTCACTTGCTCTGCTCCTCTCCTGCCAAGGAGTAGGATAAGAAATGCCCAACTTTGACCCTTCTTTCCACAAGGATCAGAAAAGAAGGATTAAAAGCCGGAGGGAGGGTGGGCGAGTTTGGGCAGGGTGGGGAGACAAGCACAGAAGGAAGAAATAGAGAGAGAGAGAGGCAGAGAAAAGGAGGGGGACAAAGGGAAGAGGATTTCAATATTCCAGGCTGCAGTAGCAACCGGTGGGGCTTGTGCTGTGCGCACACACACACACACAGAGCTTTCGCTGCACCTGGCTGCTGGGCACAGGCACAGCTGGTGAGCTGGGAGAAAGGAGAAGAGGGGAAACCCTTCCATAAGGAGATTGGCCACTGGGAATTCAACAATAACGCCACAGGGGCAGTGCTCAAGCGGGCAGGAATGGAAGAAAAGCCCCTAAACTTCCTGGAGGACAAGGAGACACAAAGGCATCAGGCTTGGCTTTCCTCCTCCTTCTGAACTTGGATTCTCCAGGGTGGGTTTCCCCCGCCACCGCCACCTTTAGTGGGTTATTTTTTATTATTATTATTTTTGGTTGCTACAAGTGTTTTCTCGCCTGGTCCCCAGAGACTCCAGCTGCAGCACACCTGGACCGAGCTGGTCATCCTTTGGGGCAGACTGGGGCAGGGGAGAGGGGAGCCCCTGGGCCCCCCTGCAAACTGGATAAGAAGGAATCTGTCAAACTGCAGCCACGCCAGCCCGAGCTGCCTCTCTTTATGTGGACACTGCGCTTCCCTGGGATCGCCTGGCTCGTGCGTTTAAGATGTCTGGGAAAGTTTTCCTGATGTACCTGACAATCTATCCCGCCCTACAGATAAGGTAGGAACCCTGCTTTCTGCTAATATACCTACCGCAACCCCAAACTGATGCTGAGATTAACAGCAGCCCCCTGTCCTTGTCAGCCACTTGCCTGCCTCCTCCTAATGAGCCCCGCTGTGTTTTGTAGGCTATGTTGCTTGTCTGGTCCAAGCTCGGACCCTTCTCCCTTCGTTTTGCATGCCCATTGAAGTCATGGAAAGGAGAGAAGGTTTATGGGACCTTTGGGGCTGAGCCACCAGTTCTGCTCCCTGGAGGGAAGGGACTAAAAGCATTTTAAACATAGTACAAAGAGGCAGATAGGTGCTTGGAGTGACGAGCAATTAACCAGGGATGCTCCCAGCTCCTATACATCTGGCACAGGATTCAGGACCCCTGCGTTGTCTTTGTGCCCTGTTCTCCTGCTGGGTGACCTTGGACAAGTCCCTTCTCTCGGCACCTCACCATTCTCCCCTGTAGAATGGGGCATGACAGCTCACAGAGACGCTGCCTGTCTTTATTAACAGCTGTTCTTCACTTTGGGAGGCTCAGATGAAAGGCGCCAAGTGTTGTTTTGGCATGAGGAATAGCGCATCTCCCTTGCTTGGTTCAAGAGTCAGATGAGAGGGCTGGAAGTGCAGTGGGGAGGGAGGAGATGGTCCCAGAGGTGGCTCTGTCAGACAAGGGATAGCACTAATCTCCACATGGTGGGCTTTCTCATCTGTTTTCTAACGTGGGCTTCCAGCCAGCGTGGAAATTGCCTCTCTGGCCAGACATGGAGATTCAGGCTCCCCCGTCCCCCCAAACCAACATACTGCACCCGCTCTGCCCATCTGCCATTACTGTTCCCTCAGCACCATGCCATGTGTGCCTCTGTGAACCTGCCACTGCTCTGAACCTCAGGCAAGCAGAGAACTCCCACCCATCAGTTCCATCAGCCTCCCCTCGATCCCCTGCAGCTTATACTCTGCTGAGAGGGATGCTTGGTCCCATATTCAATGCAGAGGACTGGGAGTCAGGAGATCTGAGCTGGGGCAACAAAATGGCAGATGAATTTCAATACTGATGAATGCAAAGTAACGCACATCGGAAAACATAATCCCAACTATACATACAAAATTATAGGGGCTAAATTAGCTGTTACTATTTAAGAAGGAGATTTTGGAGTCAGGGTGAATAGTTCTCTGAAAACATCTGCTCAGTGCAGCATCAGCTGAAAAAGCTAACAGAATATTAGGAATCATGAGGAAAGAGGGAGAAAATAAGACAGAAAATACCATAATTCCTTTATATAAATCCGTGGAATGCCCACACTTGGAATACTGCATACAATTCTAATCACTCCATCTCCAGAAAGATATATTAGAATTGGAAAAGTTACCAAAAAGGGCAACAAAAATTCTTAGGGGTCTAGATCAGCTTCCAAACAAGAAGCGATTTAAAGAATTGGGACAGTTCAGCTCAGAAACGGGATAACTGAGGGGGATCTGATAGAGGTCTATAAAACTATGAATGGTGCAGAGAAAATGAATAAGCAAGTGTTGTTTACCCCTTCACACAATAGAAGAGCCTGGGTCACTCAATGAAATGTAATAGGCAGCACATTTAAAACACACAAAGGGAAGTACTTCTTCACCCAACACACAATCAACCTGTGGAGCTTGTTGCCAGGGGATGTTGTGAAGGCCAGAAGTATAACTGGGTTCAAAAATGAATGAGATAAGTTCATGGAGGATAGGCCTATCAATGGCTATTAGCCAAAATGGTCAGGGACACAACCCCATAATCTGGGTGTCCCTAAACCTCTGACTGCCAGAAGCTGGGTGACAGGAGATGGATCACTCTGTAAATTGCCCTGTTCTGTATATTCCTTCTGAAGCATTGACACTGGCCTCTGTTCTGTCAGAAGACAGGGTGCTGAGCTACATAGACCGTGGGTCGGACCCAGTGCGACTATTCTTATGTTCCGTTCCCAGCTGGACTGACTCACTATGCGACCTTGGACAAGTCACTTCTCTTTATGCATCAGTTTCCACACCTGTGAAATGAGGATAATAGTGGTACTTTCATCCCATGGTACAGCATCTTGAGAGCCTTAAAAAAAAGCCACTGCAGTGCACAAGCACAGAGCGGACACCAATTTCCCAGGACTGTCAGTACTGTTACGTTTTCCTTTTTGTCTTAATTTCCTCTTTCTCTCTCTTCTGGTTTGTTTTGGAATCCAACTGATGCTTCTAGCTGCTGGCCAGGCTCCTCAGTTGGTGTAAATCCCTTCGACTTCAAAGGACTCTCCCATGCAGAGAGAGAAAAATGTTTGCCTTAGATTCTTGTTGCACCCTTGTAACTCAAATTTCCTATAGATGTGTCTCATCTCTGGCTGTGAGTGCCAGCCCTTCCCACTGACTGCAATGGGAAGGGGTGGGGGGACGCTCAGTGCCTTGTAGGACCAAGCCACTAATGCACATGGGTCAGGGAGGCTGTGCATTTCTGCCTGCCCCTTTTCAGTGGATCAGGATCCACTTCCAGGAGGGCACAGTTTGTCACTGTGGCTGGTGAGAGCACATGTATCTGGTATGCAAGGTGGCCAGCCATGATCAGAAAGCACCCAGGGCATCCCAGAGCCGGGAAGGAGCGTTCATTTCTGACAAATGCTACAGGTTGGCAGGTCCCTGTTGTTTCCTGAGCCCTTGATGCCCGTTTCGTGGGACACTCCAGTGGTATTGTGTGGGGCGATTAGGACAGCTTGTAAAGCTTTTCTGTAAACAGAGCTGAAAGCCCCGAGCAAGGGTGTTCACGTTTTCACTATTCCTAACCCTGCTGGTGAGCTTAACGGCTGATCAGGAAAAGAACATGTTGTCAGCAGATCATTACCCCCTGGGCTCGGGGGAAGAGGGATTTTACTGGCTGAAGCTAATTGGCAGAATAAGCCGACGTAAAGCCAATGAAATCCCATTACAAATACAGTCTGGGGCGGGGGAACATGAATCTTAATCCCAGTATGCTGGTGTGCCAATTCTCCGGACCGCCAAGGCCAGGAACATGAACCCTAGTGCATTTGCTCTATTGTGTGTATCTTCATGAACCCTGGTGCAATTACACTAATGTGCAGATCCTAGTGAACTCTGAGGCTGGGGGCATGAATGCTGGTGCTAGTGCACTATTACATGGATCCTTCTGGCTTATGAGACTGGGGACATGAACCCTGGAACTGCTAGTGTGCCCTGCTGTGCTGTCTAATGTGCACATCACCATAGTATCTGAGTGCAAAGGCTGAGAGTGAAATTCCTTGCACTGGTGTATTAGTTTGTGGATCTTCCTGTACTCTGAGGCTGAGAATGTGGATCTTGGCAGATGTGCTCTGCTTTATGGCCTGGGCATCACCAGTGACAGATTTGCTCACTGAGCACTACAGTTGGAGGCTGGAAGGTTGCAGGGTTATGTGGAGGTTTTAATTCCATGTACTCACGTCTCTAATGGGGAAGCCCCATCCCATCAACTGGCCCGTCTTTCCCTCCCCAAGCCAGCTGTATCTCCATAAGCACTCCTCTGCCATCCCCCAAAGAGACTTGGGGTTCTTCAGCCAGCCCTGTCCCACTCCTGAACAGCAGTAAGCGAAGCATGGAGCTTGTGAGGTGGGAGAGGATGGCTGCTGGAGGGATGGAGGGCGGGGAAGGGACTGAGGTCCACCAGCTTCCCAGCCCATATTCTGGATTTTCACAGCTATGGCTTGTTATGTGTGACTCTGTCACACTTAGCGCCCGTGGCTCAATCCAAGTGGGGCTGAGCCTGGATGTGACCAGTTGGTAGAGCTCAAATTGATTCATGCCAGCTCTCCACCCAGAATGAACTGCCATGACAAGTCCCCTGGTGCCAGCTGGATCCTTTGTGTTCAGCTAACTCCGCACGCACCAGACCACCCACCCAGCAAAGGGACAGAGGTGTCTTACGCGTCACCATTTCCTAGGGCAGCTCCCCAGCAGTGTGAATGGGCACAGCTCCCACCACTGACGTCAATGCAGCTATGCCACACGACACCAGCTGAGGACTTGTTTAATTTAGTGCATCAGAGACTTGACCTCTGGGATAATGGGGCCCCTGCAGCGGGGCCTTAGGCACTAAAGGCAATAGATGTGCAGTGGGCTGAATTGTGGATTCCCCTTTGGGATGCAGCAGGTTGGAGTCCATCCCAAGCCAGATCAGAACCTGCACGTACCCAGAGTGCTGAGCTCTATGAATCCAGGGGGCTGTGCTGGGCCCATCTTTAGGGGAGATCCACGTTGTTAGCAGTTAAGGAGCTTCTGCTTCTCCTGAAGGGCTGGTTAGGTTGCATGGTATCTGGGATGCCCACCCATGATGCCACCTCAGAGAATGTGCCCCTGGGTGATGTCCCCTTCTCTGAGGAATTCCCCATTGCCTTCATGTCAGAGCCCACCAAGAGGTCACCCAGATACATTCAAGACCCTGCTCTGTCTGCCCCTGTAAGTTGGGGGCGAGGCATGTAGTTGTGGTAGGGGTTTCTAGATCCCCTCCAAAGGGCAGCCCGCACCTGGAGTATCATCATGCAGAGGGTCCTGATTCAAGGTATCCCCTCTGGGTTGGGTTCACGCTGGCCAGACTGCTTATTTCCTCCTCTTTGCCCGTATCTGAATGTACAGAGGCTTGTATCCTACTGAGCACAGATACTCAGTGGCACTGTTACATGTGGTAGGAAGGAGAACTCAGTGCATGATATTTTCATTACATGGGAAGCCCGCCGCAAGAGGATCCTTCAAGAGGTAAATATGCAACAGTGTGCTATAATGATCACCCATGGACAACAAGGAAATGTCCACACTGCAGTGTAAGCCCAGGGTATGAACTCGGGCTCAAGCCTCACCCCCTTTTGTCTATGCTCAAATCGCACTAACCCAGGACTCTAATCGAGGACCCTACCTGGGTGGAAGGTCCAAGCCTAAGTCAAGCCAGGAACCATGGTGCAATCCCTATTGCTTTCCAGAGTAGATGCAGCCCCACTGGACTTGTGCTCTGGGAGACCGCCAAAAGCATCCCACAATCCCAAGGGCTGACTTCCTTTCTCCTCTGGACAGTCCAGTTTTACCACACTGCACCATGAACAAAGGGTTAGAGTGGCCACATTTTGGGAGGACACTAGGAAGTCTGGGATATGTGTGGTTGCATTCAGGCCCACATGATACTGTGTAGACCCAGGGTTCAACAATTCCTAACGTGTGGTTACAAATAATTGAAGACACTCAAGCCCCAGGATAACAAACCCGGGGTCTGCTGCTTGACTTCTACTAACCCTGGGCTTACACTTAGAGATGAGTGAATAACAGCCTTTTCCGTTTATTTCATTTGATTTTGGAGCAAACAAAACACTTCATGCAACCTGAAAACACTGCATGGAACACTTGTGAGTGGGTTTTTTTTAACCCATTTCTTTGCTTGGTTGTTTGATCATTTAAATGACTCTAACTAAATTTCTAAATAAAAAGTAGAAACAAAACATTTTGACTTTGAGATGGGAAAAATCTGGGGGGTTTTGGCCAAAACTATTTGCTGAATTTGACCCAACTTCACAACCCCAAACTGCATTTTGCGGCAAATAAACAGTTTGCCTGGCTGTGCTCCTGGAGTTTAGGTTTGGAAGTAAAAAGTATTAAGCCATAGAAGCACATGAAAGGGACTGGGCAGCTCAGGGGATTGAGAATGTGCTGCTAAGTCTTACACCTTCCCGTTGACAGCTTAAATCCAGTGACAGTTGTTCAGTACGCTGAATCTGCAGCACCAGGCTGGTTCCCGGAGGACAGGTGTCCACATCACAAAAATAGCCTCTTTTTTGGACCCGGTGCTAAATTCTAATTGCAGCAGCACTGATTGGCCAATGAGTATAGAATTATCCCTGGGTTGGGGCACTGGCTGTCAGCGTGCGGGGAAGTTTGCTCTGTCACTTCCTGTGATAAAAACAATACAGAGTGCACATCTGGTGCTGTGAATTCATAAAGATGTGGCAGTAACATCATCCATCTTTTGTGAGTGGGGAAACTGAGGCACAGAGGTGGTTAAATTACTGTGGCAGTGATAGGAACAGAAAGGAGGTCTCCTGATTCCCAGTCACCTCTTTGCTGGACTGTACTACACGGCATAACTGCTAGGGCTAGCATTTTTGGAGAGGCGCAGCTCCTCTAATTGAGGCCAGATTTGAAGAGAGCAGTTCATTGGGAGCTGGGCCCTTAAAAATCTGGCCCTGAGCTCTTTGGGTAAGCTGGCCCCACAGGCTGAAATAAAGGCTCTGATTGTTCGGCAGCTATTAGTCCCCTTTCCTGTGCCCGTCGTCCTCAACACAGCAAGCGGCACTCAGGATCACAGGCACAAAGCAAATAACACCGCGTTCTTGTGCAATAATGTCACGCATTGCCCAAGGAAGGGATGTCTGACTTTATCCGTAAACAAGAGTGCATCTGATCACTGTCACGCATTCCGCATGGGCCCAGTCACAGGACAGGGAGCGATTGTGTCACTCAGCATTTGCCAGACCGGGGGGTTTCCTTGCCAGGTGTCTGACAGCCCCGTTGCCCGCCCAGCTCCTCTCTGAGCTCTGACTGCTTCACTCTGCTTACCCGCTTCTCAGCTGCGTTGCCCTGCTGAGAGGTGAGTGGTTTGACATTTCGACGAGCAGGGATCCAGCTTCCCCCTGCGTCTGCGGGAGACATATGGGGGCTGGATTGTACCTGTCACAAGTTGCCAGTCAGAATTGCTTGGGCACAAGGAGACATATCTGCCAGCCGCGGGAACAGCCACTGCATGTGCTTGATTGCTAAATATTTACTGTGTGACATTTCCATTGGCAGCTGTGCGTGTGGCTCAGTGCACAGACACGGCCTTCTAGCTCCCTGTTTTCTCTGTCTTTGCTGTAGCTGTTGGGCATGAGTTAGTACATCTTGCCAGATGGACATGGTAGGATTTGGGAAGAGGGGGCCTGGAAACAAGGAGCCGGGAAGGGGTGTCGTTAGAGCCACACCCTTTATCTACACACCCACACCCACACACACAAACCCCTTTCAGATATTTGTGTCACAACCTGGCAATGGTGTGTAGCAACAGAAAAGTACTATTTCACCTGGAATTGTACTAAATCCTCCCTATGGATCTAATAACAAGATGCTTTAGCTCTTAACAGGGGATAAGTCCAGGTTTGTGCTAGAAAAGGGTTGCTGGAATAACTATGCTGGAAAACCTTAATGTAGATGCAGTTTATACCAGCAAAACTGTGCTTTCTCTGGTGTAGCTGACAGCAGTTCAGGGAGCAAAACAAGAGGTCTAAAGAACATTAAGATAAGGGCTAGATGTTACTCTGGTTTCTGCTGGTATAATTCCTCTGTGGAAGGGCTTGCTGTGAACCACTACCACACAAAGAATCAGTGGCAGTAGCTAGACTGGCATAATGCCAGGGTTGCCTGCTCTCCATTGAGTTATTCCACCCTGAGATAGGCCAGGCTAGTGGAAGAAATTGTGCAATTTACTCCAGCCTGCACCTGTAGGACTGCCTCTGGCCCAAGACCTTTAGTCCCAACTAAATAGGTAGGTGGCTCATTGCCAGTAGGTGATCCCTTCTTTCCTGCTGCAACAATCTTCACTCTTTGCTTCTTCCTATTGGGCATGTTAAAAAGGCAAACCACAGCGTAATATACAATCTAGTCCAATCACTGCCTCCCCTTGGATAGGAACGTGAATCCCAGCAAACTTGCAGACAACTCCTTTCCCATAATCAAAAGGGATAATGAGCAATCAGACAGGAAGCCATGACACAGTGTGTAAATATCTAAAACACAGAGTCAGGCAAACGGCTAAAATGGGTCCAATCCTCTGATAACAGAAACACCTTCACCTCTGAACGCGCGGGAAAGGCAGAGAGCTTCAGATGGGTCATGGAACAAGTTTTATATGGGTTTTAACATTAGGGACCCCTGATTAATTAACTGCAACTTTGGAAAGGAATAGTGTTTCCATTCGGGCCTTTTGCCAGTCTTTGCCTCCTTGCATATTAAAAGGAGATCTGCATTCCCAAGGCCTGCTTCTGTGTCAGCGTTGCAGGGCTGCCGCTGGGATGTATCAGTGCAATGGCAGCTCCTGTGGAGAAGCCCTCTCCAGCATGGGAGAGAATGACAACTGACATGTACAGCTAGGAGATATTCTTAAAGTCATAGCAAATGTAGATGTGAAATTGCTCTGTAGTAATCGATCGGTACTGTGATATACTGATGGTGTGGTCAGTATAACTACCAGGGGTTATTGGAACTTCTTGGATGACTGTATTGATCCGACTTAGTAGGGAGCTGTGGGGAAAGCAAACAGGAAAGCAACCCAGGACCTCCAGTTAAAGGCAGCCTAGCACCCACTTGAAAGAGAGTGGGACAAATTGTTAGCTTCAAGGAAGAGGCAAGCTTGTCTTGTCAGGCCTGGAAGTGAACAGTTTTTCAAGGGCATTCTCCCTGAAACAAGGAGAAATGGTTGGTGAGTTAAGGGACCAGACTATGCCAGCCAGCCTTGGAGATTATGGGAGGATCTCTGGGAATCTGAGACCTGCCAGGATACCCATGTGAAAGATGATTAGACACCTGGTATGCTAGACATGCATACAGTCTGCTTTCCTCCTTACTCTGCTTTTGTTCTGAGTAAATAACGCTTGCTTTGAGAAGGCTGTTTGGTCAGTATAATAACCACTTCCAGGGCTGTTGTGGGGAACAGAGCCTATATCAGTCCTGCTAAAGTAATCTTGGTTAGTACTAGGAGGCTGCCATCCAGGGCCTGCCTTGAAAGTGGGTGAATCATGTGGTTCTACTTGGGGCAAGGGGATGGCTTGAGGCCCGAGATCTGGTAGTGGAAGGACTTGATGAGACAGGAGGGATCTGAAGTGCAGTTCTCCTTGTGACTAGGACTCCATGTTCTCACTGATGTCAGGACTATCCATTGCCCCAGGACACAGTGACATTGCTGGGCAAGTGTCTGAGGTAGACCCTGGAGAACCTTAGACATAGAGAAACTCCCAAGGGCGGGTATATTCCTTTGAGACACAGTCCTGCTCAAAGTCCTGTGATGGTGAGTAGCCTTGGGGCCATGGGAGCAGCTCGCTCATTCTTTCTCTGTTTTCTCCAGGACAGAAAGCATGGAGGAGTATGACTACGATTACCTCAGCGTCAATAAAACCTGGGTCCTGACCCCCAAGGCGCAGGAGACGGATGCCACACAAATCCTCAACTCACTGCTGAAGAACTATGACAACAAACTGAGGCCTGACATCGGCAGTAAGTGCTCCCTTCCAAGCCCCAGTCTTTGCTGGCTTGCCAGGCCCGTTGGTGTGTGGGGAGAGAGTAAGTTCTTAATGGTTGCTGCCAGGAAATGCTCGGTTTGTTCCAGACCTTGTGAGCTTCTTCACAGCAGTGCCATGTCAGAACCAGCTAGGGGGGAATCCAGTGCTGTGAGCTTCTTCCCAACAGTGTCCACCAGTACCAGTAAAGGAGACTCCAGCAATGTGAGTTCTTCCATGCAGTCCCCATCCTGTAACAGAAATAGCCTCAAGCTATTGTTCTAGATCCCCCAGATCTATGTGCCCACGTTCCAGGTCTAGAGCTGATCATTCTCTTGGGATCTCCCAGCCCTCAGTTCAGGGGCTTTAAGCTTGTGCTTGTCTGTTCTCCCCTTACTTCCATGTTCCTCCCTGTATGCCCCCACCCCTGGCTCACCCCACGTCCTTTTCACTCTCTTTCCAGTCAAGCCCACATTCATCGATGTGGATATCTATGTGAACAGCATCGGGCCAGTCTCCGTCATCCAGATGGTGAGTGTTAAAGGCTACTAGGGCCAAGGGAGATTATAGTGAGTGAGAACAGGGAATCTGGGCTTTCAGCTGAGCCTCCTACCCCTGGAAATGCTTCTCAGGCATTACCATCCCTATGTCATGTATCATGGCTAAGTTGGCACTTCTACAGAGGGATCCAGTTTCTCTTCTCCTTCCCTGGGAGAGAGATGCCAGGAGCCCTGGGAGAGCAATTGCTGCTGGACACAGGCAAGGCTTGGGCTTGGAAATCTTTGCCTGTCAAGTTCTGGTTTTGCAGGCCAAAAAGAAGGCTACTTTGGCTCCAGGCATGATGGGGTGTTCACCCCCACACAAACAGATACACACACCAACCCTGAAGGAGTTAAGGTGGCTCAGAGAAGGGTCAATTAAGCTTATAAACTACCTGGAGGAGAGGCAGGGTTGCTAAGGTCTAAGCTAAGAGATGCTGAAGCTCAGCTGGGCAGGAGCAGGCTGGGCTTGTATTATGCCAGGAATTTGAGAGCAGAAGGGGGCTGCAGGGAAAGTGCTGGTGGTCACTGTCGGGGCACTGAGTGGTGGGTAGAAGAAGATCCAGCAGGGAGCACAAGCCCTGGAATCCTGTCCCTGAAGGAAGGGGTTTACCCAGAGGAGTTGTGGGGAAAAAAGCCTGTGCAAGGAAGAAGCTCAAAGTAAAATCAGTGAGAATTGAGATTGTGCAGACATTGGCTGCCACTGATAGAGTCCCTGGGCTGGAACTTGGAGTAGCAGGTAGGCCCAGCCAATGGGGAAGTGGCACAGACTGGGAATTGGCATGGAGGACTGCCTGAGATGCTGCCAGGGCAGATTGTCTGGTGGGATTGTCTGGCAACCCTGGAAGGGGAAAATGATATAGTAACCTGGCCAGAGGACTGAGTCAAGAAGAGAGAGCACCCCAAGGCCTGGAAAGTGAGAGGAACCAGGCGGCGAGTGAGTGATGAAAGGGTGGGGTCTAGACTGAACGAGAGCAGATCCCCAGACCCAGCGGTGAGTGAACATCATTACACCAGGTCCCCCTTCTCCAAATGCCCCATGTGCCTGCGCTTTGGATAAATGATCCTGCACCACCAAGTGGCAGAGGATGTTCTGACAGTTCTGACAGCTGTTGTCTTCCCGATCGCTGATGCATGAACAGGCATCTTTGTGTGACAGCTTCCCCCAGCCTGGCGGGAAGGAAGGAGGTTGCTCTCATTCTCGGGCACCCTTCATACTAGTGAACTGCACTAACGCTGCTGGGATGACAGTGTGTCACGATGAGATGTTAGGCTGTGTGTGTGTAATTCACTGGGAGATAGAATATACACCCAGGGGAGAGTTGCTATGGCAATGGAATCATAGTGTGAAACATGGGTGCATGAGCTTGTAGGTTGCCATGTATGAGCTCTGGATGGATCAGACTGAGCAGCCATAATTAATGTTCATATCTGAATTGCAGTATTATGTACAAGCCCCACACAAGAACCAGGACCCCATTGTGCTAGGCCCTGTAAAAACACACAACAGAAAGAGGGTCTCTGCCCCAATGGACGTACAAGTTAACTCGAGATGATTGGAAAAAGCCACTTGTTTTTTTAGGGGGTGGGTTTGAGAAATTTTTTAAAAGTTCCTTTTCCCCAAAAAACTTTCCATGAAATCCATTCATGTTTCCAGTAAAGAAACAAATGGAAAGGGTTTGAAGATAGTTGTCGGTAAAATTTGGGCTGGGCGAGGGAGGAAGTTTCTTGGAAACCAAAACTAGATTTGATTTTATTTTTTTACCAAAAAACAAATTGAAGCTGAAAGTTTGTGACAGACCTTGGAAATTTTTCAGTTTCCTTTTTTTTTTCATTGAAAAAATGGACAATTTCAACCCAAATGAAGATGTTCTGCAAATGGGTTCATTTTGACTGAGCCACCATTTGGTGTGTCAGGGCAGGGTGTTAAGTTTTGATGAAAACATTTGGACTGTCTCTAAATCTAAGCCATAAGGGATAGCAGCGTTTGCCCCTTGGAAGTGCATACTGCAGATGGCAGTGTGCAAGCTAGCCAGATGGGGACCTGGCTGTGCACTGCTTGAATAATGAAGATATCATCAGGAGGCTAAGGGAATGACTCCCTTGTCTTCTATTCAGAGGGCCTCTTCCATTGCTTCCCCTTGCCCTTTCAGGGAGGTGACTCAACGTAGGTGAAAGTTACACACCTGGCTGATGAGAACACCCCCCTCACAAAGAAGCACAAGGGGCAGGATGCAGCAGGGCGGCTGCCATGTTGAATTTCTTAGATACATTCCAAGTGGCCCCATAGGTAAAGCAGACAACCAAGCCAGCACTATCCAGCGCTGCTAGCTGCACTATAAGTGCTGGAACGTAGGCATCAATTGAGAGGGACTTAGAGGGATGCAAGGGATATGAGGTGGGATGAGGTCATATGATTGCTCCATATTGCTGCCACTATCTCAGGTGTGAGACAGAGTCCACTGCTCACCGCATACAGCCATCTGATCTTAATGTACTCTTCAGAGCCAGTGTAGGGACATCATGAGGTCTGAGTAAATCGGCAAATAAAAATCCCTAGTCTTAAAAATTACCAGGACCGGTCACTGATTCTCTTTATTCTGCCCATTCCTGCGCCATGTCCATTCCTCCTGTCTGTCCCCCCTCTGGTTCCACGTATCCCACCTGTTACAGGAGAGCTCTATGCCTGTATATACATGTACTAGTTAGTTCATAAATAAGTGCCAGTAGATGACACTCAAGAACAGGTAGAGTTTGTGGGAACTAATAACATCATTTGTGCAGTGCAGATGGCTTTGTCAGTGCAGCACTATACATCAGTTCTTAACATGCTGTGAGCAGTGGGATTTGGGAGCTCTTAACACCACTCACTCCCTCCTAACCAATCCACTCCTCAGTGTTTCCATGAATGCCATTATATTCCCCTTAGACAGACAGCATGTAGTCTGCTTTGTTAAATGGCTTTCATTTTACCAAGGAGAAAACAACAACAAGACAGACCCAAAGCAAAGCCTTCATGGGAGAGCACAGTGTCTGCATCTCCTCTGTAGGTAGCAGCGACTCGGGGAACAAAATGAGCCCTCAGAAATGTAAAGGTGCAGGACACCTAAAACCAAAGGCCTCAGTGTGAAGCTAAAGACAGCTGTACGGCTGCTACAGCTCCATTTCCATGCATCACCTCCACCTCCTCCATCTCCCTGTGTCCCAACAACTCTCCCTCTGTTTCATCTTGTAGCTCTTTTAAGGCAGAAAGTCTCTTGGAGCTCTTGGGCAGCCCCTTTACACCAGAGCATGGCCTGTTGTGAAGGTGTTCTGTAGCTGATGTGGCTTTCTTCTACCCTCAGCGCCTTTTTTTAGAGTGAGGGAGAGGCAGATGTGGAGGCCTAGAACTGTGTCTTTATTCACAAAAGCTACAAATTAATTTGCTTTCTGCACACCATTTTCACATTACAATGTTCAGATCCTAGACTGAGTGTATTGTGTGCATTTCTGGTCTTCCATGTGTAAGAAGGATAAATGCAACCTGGAACAAGTTCAGAGAAGGGCTTCTAGGATGATCAAAGGAATGGAGAATCCATCTTATGAGAGGAGACACAAGCAGCTTGGCTTGTTTAGCCTAGGCAAGCGAAGGCTGAGGGGAACTTTGATTGCTTTCTATAAATATGGCAAGGGGATAAATACCAGGGAGGGAGAGAAGTTATTTACATCAACTGCCAATGCTGGCACATGAACAAATGGATATAAACTGGCCAGCAACAAGTTTAGGCTTTAAATTAAATGATTTCTAACCCTCAGAGGAGTGAAGGTCTGGAACAGGCTTCCAAGGGGAGCAGTGGGGACAAAAAAACCTAACTGGCTTCAAGACTGAGCTTGATAAGTGTATGGATGGGATGGAATGAGGACCCTCGGTGACTGCTAGTACAAATATCCCCAGTGCCCAGAGATGGGACACAAGAAGGGGAGGGCTCTGAGTTACAACAGAGAATTCCTTCCAAGGTCTCTGCCTCGTGGGTCTTGCCCATGTGCTCAGGATCTAACTGATCGCCATATTTGGGGTTGGGTAAGTCCGATCGCCAGAGGGTTTTCACCTTCCTCTGCAGCCTGGGCACAGGTCACTTACAGGTTTCAACTAGTGTAATTGGTGAATTCTCTGTAGCTTATTTAAGATTAGCAGCTGTGTTAGTCTGTATCCGTAAAGAAAACGAGGAATACTTGTGGCACCTTAGAGACTGGTTAGTATTCCTTGTTTTCTCTGTAACTTAGTCTTTAAACCATGATTTGAGGATGTCAGTAACTCAGCCAGAGATTAGAGGTCTAACTCTATAGTGGGTGGGCAAGGTTCTATGGCCTGTAATGTGCAGGAGGTAAGACTAGATAATCAGGATGGTCTCTTTTAGCCTTAAAGTCTATGAGTAATGTTCAGGGGATATCCCTCTAGAAGATTCCTGGACAGGCTTTGGAAACAATTGAAGAAGATTGTTCCCATCCCATATCTTACACTCAGCCCAGCAAAAGAGGAGTGAATTTTGGGAGTTCATGCCATATAGACATGGGGCCAGATGCTCAGGTAGTGTAAAGAAGCATGCCTCCATTGAGGTCATTGTTGATTTACACCATTTGAGGACCTGGCCTGTGATCCACAGGGCTGATCACTATATGCACTTATAGCATTGACATGTGACATCCATTTTTCTCTGACCTCCACTTACAAAGATCAACTTCTCCCCCAAACCTCTATCCTTACCCCATGCAAGGAAACATAAGTCAGAAAGAGGGAGATGCAACCAGGAGTTTAGAGCATGAGCTGAGAGAGGGGGTGCTTTTAAGTATTAGTGCAAGTTTTTAATCCGTTTCTTGGTTGGAATCCAGGAATGTGCAGAGTCTCTGGTGCAGGCACTGTGCACTCACTGTGTACAAGGAGCATTAAGGCATGGCTGGCTCTGGGAAATGACCCACATCTGCAGGGCTCCAGCAGGAAAGTTGCTCTTGCTGGGCCGATTCACACAGCTGCAGCCTTTGACAAGCAGAACTTTTTGTGCACTAAATAATCACTGTAGCCAAGACTTCCATTCCTATGAACCATTCGGGGCGAAGCAGCGGGGCCTGGGAAGCATGATGCCGCCGGCTCTCGGCCTCACGAGACAGCTGTCGTGTCAGAGTCACAGCTGGCCCTGTTCATTCTTTTTATAGTACATGCATATGCTGCTAACATGGCAGATCTGAATTGGATTCCCAGCTCCTCCTCCTTCCCTGTGACCAGAAGCCAAGAGTTTCAAAAGTGAGCCTAATATTGTTGGCTGAGAACGCTCCCACTTCATGACATCTCAGGCTGGAAACCCCAAAACTGTGGCCCCCAAGAACTCGAATCCCTTTTGAAAAGCTCCGAGACTTGTAGGGTAGGTTTGCAAAGGCACACGTGGTAACTAGGTGGCTAACTCTCACTGACCTCCAATAGGAGTCAGGCGCCAAAGTGTCACTTGTGCCATTGCAACTCTATCCGGGTGTGTCAGAGGAGCAGTAGTTCCTTCTTAGGAGTGATGAAAGGAAGTTAGTCTCCTGGCCTAAGGAGACTGGTTTGGCTCTGTGTGGTTCCTAGCTCTCCAGACTCCAGCAGATGCAGACTGCTTTTCACATCAATGCTAGAAACTAGGACTTTCTGTTGGTACTGTCTTCAGTAGCCTTGGCAGAAATACCCCACCCAAGCCTCTAAACATATGATTCAAATTCTTCTGCCATCTGGTTTTAATAGAAACCACTCGCATCTGATCTTTTACCTTTTCTGTGCTGCTGCTTTTTAACCAAGGAACCTCTTCACCACTTCTCCCCCCAGACTCTGAGCTCTTTCTAGTTGCCTGATCTCTCTCTGATATTTTTCCATATGCAAAGAGCAAACCACATACTTTCAGTCTAGATGACCTACATTTCAAAGCAAGGAAATCAACAACAAGACAAAGAACAAGAGTGTGCCTGCGAGAGCATAGTGTGTGAGACTCGCTTCTGCATTTGAGCTGGAAAACAGCTCTGCTAGCAACGAACACTCCTCTAAACGTAAAGGTGCAGTAGACAGGGAACAAAATGCTAATTTCTTTCAGTTACATCACTACTTATAGCACCTTGGCTAAGAGTGTCAGTACCCCTTCTAGTGGCTGGGCCACATGGAAGATAAGAGCCTACTACTGCTACTGGCTGATGGAGCTATTCCTTTAGTTCAAGTGTAGTGGTCTGTGCTTTTGGTGCTATAACTTACCGGCTCAGTCTCTCTGATGCCCTGTGGTGAGGATGATTTATGTGCAGGTGGAATTAGCGGCCCTTATGCAGGCAACCAGGTCTGACTATTGAACACATCATGGTTTCTTTTCAAAGTCGTACTGTAATAGTTAACTACCTAGCCCAATGGGATCCTGATCCCTGAGTAGGATGCTATGGAAATGCAAATTAATTATAATAACTCCTTCATCCATCAATTTGGCACTATTTTATCAGTGGTGGGAGCTGTCGTCTTATTCATCTCTGGTTCAACCTTTAAATGATAAATCACATCAGAGCAGAAAACTTCTTTTGTTCCTTAAAAATGAAAAGGGGATTTGAAAGGCCCTGCTTTAGGTGTGAATTTAGGATCCTTCTCATCAATCATCCAGTGTGAACAGTGTTATTAATCAGGAGCTACCTGAAGGCAGACAGGCTGAAAAAAATGCAAACAAGCTTTACAGTATCCTGTACAGACTGAAAGGACCATCTATCTCATCTGTGTGTGTTGATTATTGGCTCATACTTAGAGTTATTTATTAACAATGGACAAACCTCTCAATCCCGGCACAAAAGAAAGAATGATCTCTCTTAAGTTTCACACACTACACATCAACCAAGGGGAGAGCTTTTCTGCTGAGCTGGTAATAATCAGAAAAGGTATGGTAAAGATCTGAGGACTAATTTTTTCCCCCGCTGCCTTTCAGCTGGCAAAGTCACTTTCCCCTGTATAAAGCAGATGTAAAACATGTTTAAGTTAGCATGGGACAGCATGGTGTAGCACACAGCGTGCTGGAGTGAGAGTCAGGATGCCTGGGAGCTTCCTCTGCCACTGACCTGCCAGGTGACCATGGCAAATCACTTCCCCACCTTCTGTATGTCTTGTCTGTTTGCAGATTGTAAATTCCTTGTGGCCAGCACCGTTTCTTACGGTATCTGTGCAGGACTAGTACAATGGGGTTTGACCTCAGCTGGGCCTTCTAGCCACCACTGAAGCATCAATAAGCACTAGGAGCATGTTGCATCACTTTGCACAGGCATGACGCCAGGGGGAAGGGAGTGGAGAATCTTGCCCATGGGTGTGTTCTGAAAATGGCCTTTGCCTTTTTCTTGGCTCATCTTGTTTCCAAACCCCAGACACTCCATTCTGGAGTCTGGCTGAGCTGGGGTTTGGCTCAGGTGCTGCGTGGGGAAGGTTTCTGTGGGAGCTAGGGACCACTCTCAGGATTGGGTGAGCAGTATAAATCAGGTGGGGGTGGTGAGGAATGAGAAAGGAGTGTATGGTGGTGGGGAACCAGTAGATAGATCCCTTCCCTGTTCATTTCCAGATGGGTCATCTTGTGGCTTGGGCGTTAGCTGGACTCCACTGAAAACACCTTCATCATTAACTCTCCTTTAGCAAAGAGCTTTGTTAGGTGCTTTTAGGAGTCATTATTACAATGCATTTCCTTGCAAGGCACATTTCTTTACAAGGGGCAGCTTCAGGGCCTGGGACTCAGTGGGGTTGCTGACTTCACTGATTTAATTCTGGGTCTTCCCCATGATCCGCCATGTGTGTGAGATTAAACTCCCTTCCTAGGTCAGACACTGATCACACCGGAAGGGAATGAGGGGTCTCACACCCGCTCTGGAGCATGGGGGAAAGTCTGCAATGTACTTACCCAGCAGAAATGAGCTATTGTTTTAAGCTGTGTTGCTTGGTATGTCCCTTCTCAGGGGCACACTGCTGATATGATTTAACCTGCACACAAAGCCCCTGGGTGCACTGACTAACCAGTGTGATGAAATACAGCCTCACAGAAGGGCAAGACACTCCACAGGGTCATTTTCAGATCTGGAGAGTGTTGAGCATCACCAGGGAGCCATCAGTGCAGGTGAAATCACAAGCAGGCTGAAGACAGAGCGGGAATGACTGATCGTGAGCTCCCCGAGGGAATGGCCAGGGTGGGCATGGCACACTGAATACGAATATGTACCAAATCCCAATCAGATGAACTCCCATTGACTTCTATGGACCCAGTGTGTGGGACCTAGGGAGGAAAAGACAGGGGGAAAGGGGTAAGGAACACATCAGCAAAGACAATGAAGCCCTCAGTGAGGATGAGGATGGAGGAGAGGCCAATCAAGGAAAGGCAGTCAGAGAACTTGGAGATGAAGGAGGGGTCTGATCTGGGAGCTGGAGGTAAGTTGGTAAGGAGAGGTTCAAGGAGAGAGGCTTGAAGGAAGAGAAGGGCCTTGTCACAATATGGCTGGCCCCTTTAAGAGTAAGGAGACAAGTGCAGCTGTGCCTGGTCAGCTGTCTCCCAACTGGGCCCTAGAAGACAGGAAGGGGCCAGAGAGAGGTGCCTGGGAGGATGTGAAAGGCAGAAGGAGCAGTAGGGAGTCGCCAAGGGAAGGCACTGTTGGAAGACTGAAAGTGAACTGTCATAGTGAGTTTGGGGGAAAGCTGTTGGGAGGACTGGTTAGAGCTGGGGGGTGGCCCTGCTGAGGGGCAGGGAGGCTGTGCAGAGGCCCCTAGGAATGCAGGGAAGAACCATTGTGGTCAGTGTAAGCTGGGCCCAGAAGCAAGGTGTTGACAACATGGTGGGAGGGATAGCTTAGTGGTTTGAGCATTGGCCTGTTAAACCCAGGGTTACGAGCTTGATCCTTGAGAGGGGCCATTGAGGGATATGGAGCAAAAATACGCTGGATGATTTAATTGAGGATTGGTCCTGCTTTGAGTAGTGGGTTAGACTAGATGATCTCCTGAGGTCCCTTCTAACCCTGATATTCTGTGACTCTGAAGAGAGGTCTCTAGGAGCAGGGGTGAGACTCAGATGAGGAGGCCTGGGCAATGAAACACGGCGGCAGGTGAGTCTCTTGCAGAAGACCTGATGTGGGGCTATAGGAGAAGGTTCGTGGGAGAGAAACAGCCCTGGAAACTCTCAGGCAGATGGCCAGGGGAGTGGGACTAAAGGAACTGTGATCACATGCTTAATGATTTTCAGGTGGGCAACCTGGGAATGGGATTGAAGAGCTGCTGCCTTGTCACCTTGTTCCCCTTTGGAGATATGGCAGAACTTCTTTTTACCATGAGGGATCTGTTGACTGTGGCTTTTTATATGAATAAAAAGGTTGAATTTGCTGTTGACAATAGATTTTTGCCTGGATGGCTGGAGGGGAAAACTGAGGCAAGTCACACCTGTGCTGCCAAGGTCAGCTGCAGAAGGGCACCCACGTCAGGGTCACCCTGTAACGTTTGGCCCCAGAAGTGAGAATCCAAGACCCCTCCCATCCAGGAGGGAGGCTTGGCAGAGAATGAGGCTACCCTTGCCACCAGGAGTACATCCAGAGGCCATCCTAGGACAGGCCTGGAGGAGAGAGTGGAGAGGCTGAAGGCACTGTAACCTTGACAAAGCTGAGTCTCAGAGCTAAACACACAGATAGGCCAATGTTTCTAAAGGGTCCAAAGGAAGTCATACACCTAGCTCCTATCATCTCTCAGTGTCTCACCTCAGAAATCCCAGCCTCCAACTGCATCTGACGGGGCAAGTGTAAAAAAGTCCTGATATATTATTCAAGGACACAGCTCTGCCACAGACACTTACAGAGGCTGTGTGCTGAGATGCTTGGGCTGGGGGCCAGGAACATGGCTGGCCAAATGAGCTGTCACAAACAATGCTGATATTTTTCAAAGCTGCCTAGGGGATTTGGATACCCAGTTAGATTCCCATTAATCTTGATGGCATTTGGGTGCCCGAATCCCCTTGGCAGCAGCGTTGCAAATCTCAGTATTTGCTCTTCGGTCTCATTGTGAGTCATTTGCAAAACTATAGTGGTCTCTTCGATGGTGTTTGTGAGAACAGTCCTTTGGGGGTGCAGCTGCGGGGAGGCTGTGGCAATGCGGGGAGGGGTGATGCTTTCTGCTGGAGACCTGAGGGACCAGGAAGTGCCGCTTTTTAATTAATTTTTGCTGATGGCAGCTGTTTGCTGGAGGGATTTACAGCTCTTTTGTTGTGTGATGGGTTTATCACCATAGATTACAGTGTTAACTGGTGTCAAGGGCACTTAGAGCCTTCCTTCTGGGGTGTTTAAAGCTAAAGAAATAACTCGGTAAAAATAAAAGTTCACTAAATAACGTGAGTGAACAAATTTCAGCCCCTGGGGAGTCTGCGAACTGTCTATGAGAGTCGGCGTGGGTGGGAGGGGAGCCGTACATTTCCTACTGGCTTAGGAGGGGAGCAAGAGAGAGAGAGAGAGAATTTCCTGAGTAATGGAGGTCTGTGTCCTCACAGCAGACTCTGGCTCAGACCTCTCCCCTCGCTGGATCCTTGAGATACAGCATTTCATTCCCCGGCAAAGCACAAAACTCAGCCACACAATTACTGAATAAACACGGCAATAATAAACAAGCACGGCACCTCCCTGAGAGCACAAAAGTGACTGTGTTCCTTGTTGTTAGCTCTAGGACATGAGTCAACACAGCAGTGACTCATTGGAGGCTGGTGACTCTTCACCATGGTGTTTGCAAGGAGCATGGAACAAGGGAATAGAACAAGCCAAAGACACGGACAGGTGACATTAGACCACATGCCCTGGAGAGCTGTGCTGGGCATGGTGGGATAGGCGCAATGAGCTGGTTGAAATGCTGGAAACATTGCCATTCTAAGTAAGTAGCTTCTTGTACCCACTTTTGCACTGGTGCAAATGACCTCACAACATGCTCAAGGGAGAAGCAGGCCAGTGAAATCAATCTAGGGCCAAATCCGGCTTGCTGAAGTGCCTGTGACTTCAGCAGAAGTCAGACTGCTTCCTCGTACATTATTCATAGCAGATTACTCGCTCAGCTCTCTGCATAAATGGTTGGATAGACCCCCATAGCAGTTAAATCTCTGAACGGGTGCTTTTGATAATCCTTCCATATTTCTTTAGCAAATAGTAGTGTCTCTGTTACATCTATAATGCTGCACTTAGTTACAGTAGTTACTATGCAGCATGCAAATTAAATGGAAAATACGTTCTTCGTAGTCAAAGATTTGAAGTGCTGCGGAATAGATCTGCATTAAGTCGCCAAGAGGGGGGGAAAAAGCCCATGTTTGTTCATGATCAGCTGATGCGAAATTAACTTACAAACGTTGTCTTGTAAAATAGAAATTAAATCCTCATTGGACATACTTTATCGTTTAAAGTATAAGCACAGCTTGAGTAAAGAAAACTCCCCACCAACTGCTTTCATGTACAGCTCAAGTAGTCAGGGAAAGAGAGTTTCAAAGTTAAAGCTGACAAAAAAGACTGCTACGGAGGAAGGTCTGGTTCCACAAAGACGATTTGAGAGAGGTCCCTTGTTCTGATCTCCAGGTGAAAAGAGAGATGGAAACAAACTCTTGGGTTTTTCATTCTGTCATTTCTGTATCAGAGCAAAAGCTCACTTTGAAGGCAGTGAGTGTAGTGGTTAGAGCAGGGGTGGGCAAACCTTTTGGCCTGAGGGCCAGATCTGGGAATAGAAATTGTATGGCGGTCCATGAATGCTCACAAAATTGGGTTTGGGGTGAGGGAGGGAGTGAGGGCTCTGGCTGGGAGTTCAGGGTGTGGGGCTGGAGATGAGAAGTTTGGAGTACAGGAGGATGCTTCAGGCTGGGATCATGGGGTTTTGAGGGTGGGAGAGGAATCAGGGCTGGGGTGGGGGTTGGGGCATGGGGAGAGGCTCAAGGGTGCAAGCTCCCAGTGGTGCTTACCTCAAGCAGCTCCTGGAAGCAGTGGCATGTCACTTCTCCGGCTCCTACGCAGAGGCATGGCCAGGCAGTTCTGCATGCTGCCCCATCTGCAGGCACCGCCCCTTCAGCTCCCATTGGAGCAGGCCACTGGAGCATATAGGTGCTGCAGCGGGACCATGCCACAGCTTCCGGGAGCTGCATGGTGCTGCACTCAACCCTGCTCTCCGGCTGGACTGCCGGAGCTGGGCAAACTCGGGACCCTGCTCCTCAGGGGGAGCTCGCGGGCCAGCTTAAAATGGCCTGTGGGCTGTACTTTGCCCACTCCTGAGTTAGTGCATGAAATGGGACTCAGGCTTCCTCCTGGCTTCTAGCCAGGGCATTGATTTAGTGGCAATGTGTGCAAGTCACAGGTCAGTTGCTTTATGACTCTTTTTCCTCATCTGTTAAAAAAGAGCAATAAAAACTTCTAGGCTCAAAGGAATATTTACATCTTGATTATACTAGCTTGACTGCTCTGGAGTAAGTAGGGAGGAAACTAGACTGCAGTCCTGAAATGGATGTAATATACCCTTTGGGAGGGTTTATAAGGTACTCGGGTACTGTGGTGCTGAGCACAATATAACTCTATAAATGGTGATAGTTTTTCCCCAATAATATTAAAATCCTACATTTACATTATGCTTCTCTTCCTGAAAGATCTCAAAGTGCTTCACAAACAATTTAGACAGGAATCACTTAGCTCAGCACTCATCTGTTCAACTATTCCCCCTCTGGGGTGGCAAATGGTTTCTGTGTAACGGCACACTGCAACATTACAGAACTGCATAGGGCAGAAAGGTCCAGATTCTCATCCCGGACACGCCAGTGTAACACCACTGATTTCAGAGCCATTGCTCTGGATTCATGCCAGTGTAACTGGGTCAGTATCTGACCGAAAATGAAGAAGAATGTGGTCTGCATTTGAAGTAGATGTACTGAGTACTACCCAGTCTGAAAATGTGTACTGCATATTTGGAGCTCCATTCACTTCAGAGAGCTTTGGATTAAGCCCTTGGCTTCTAAACATGGCTCATCGTTCTATCCTGGTTCGTTGCTAGAGTTGCTTCAATCTTTCAAAACTATTTGCAGTTATTCGTTCAGGTTTTCAAACAGCACTTTGCTTCAACCTCTCATTAATGGATATTCAGGAACGTTCACATGAACCCATTCTTGGTCACACGTGTTTGAGGAATGGCTGTTCTTCATACCAGTCCTGGTATCTCTGTACACAGAAAAGAGTGCCCACTATACAGTTGTTCTCAACCAAAAAAAACCCCACAACCACCACTACTCTTGATCAATCAGGGACCAATAATAATATCATGTGACTGAGGTGACCAATCACATACAATGACAAACAAATGTCCAGTTGAACAGTTACTGACCACGGCACATAAAACACATTCACAGAGATCAGGATCAGCTCTCCAAGAGGAAAAGGGCTGATTTATTCACAATGAATAATTCAGCCCGCTCCATTTATTAGCGGAACATACACTAATCCCCCTCCAGCTATCTCCTCTCAGTGACATCCATGTTGGTAATTTATTTATAAGCAGTTTATTGTGTAGAAAACATATGGAGTCAGTTAGCAATGGAAGGAAAGTTGGGTTTTTGTCACTTTAAGAAGAGAGCTCAATAAAAAATGAAAATCTGATCTGTTGCCTCCTGGGGAAAGTGCTTGCTTTGGGATGTATTTCTGGAGAACAAAGCCCCGAGGTTAATTAACATCTGTGCTCCCCAATCAAATGCTGAAACAGGAAAGTTGGTTGTACTCAATCAAGAGTCTTAAATTCACTACTGGAATTTCAATGCAGGGAGGCAGGTAACTTCACTTGTGTAACAAGTAACTAAGACAAGGGCCTCAGGACTTTGAGCAACATAGAAGACAACATTCGTAATTAATCGATCATCTCTGGTAAATTCCAGATGTTCCTCCTGGCAAGAACATCTCTACTCTGAATTAATTTCATGGCAGCACTGGGAGAATACGCCTATTCTTTAGCTGATCTTGCTGTTGATTTTTTTTTTTTCTGTCTGGCCAAGCTATTTTTAACTTGCCCTAAAATCAATAGGGACCCTTCATGAAGCACATTGACTGAAGCCTTTTCTTATCACTTCACACTCGCTCCCTTCGTGGTCTACAAGTGACTGCATAACTCTTGATTCTCCATTCTTCATACAATTAACAAGGAAACCCACCTATGTTCTTAATGCCTTCCCTGCTGCTGCCGATTAAGCAAAATCACACAGTCATCCATCTTCAACTTTCCAGGGGTCAGCAATCTATGGCACACGTGCCAAAGGTGGCATGTGAGCCAATTTTTGATGGCATGTGGGGGTGGACTGAGCCACTCTGGGGTTCCCGCTGCTGGCCCCTTGCCAGCCAGGGTCCCCTCCTGCCCCACTCAGCGCCCGCCGCTAGCCTGGGTGAAAGAAACCCAGGCTAGCAGCAGGAGGACCCCAGCTGGCAAGGGGCCAGCAGCAGGAGCCCTAGAGCGGGGGTGGGCTGAGCGACTCAGCTTGCTGCCACTTTGGGGTTTCTGCCTCAGGCTCCTGCCAGTTGGGGTCTCAACCCGCTGCCAGCCTTGGTGAAGGAAACCCAGGCTAGCAGCAGGAGGACCCTGACTGGCAAGGGGCCAGCAACAGGGATCCCCCTCCTGCCAGCTGGGGTCTCAACCCACTGCCAGCCTGGGTGACGGAAACCCAGGCTAGCAGCAGGCGCTGAGTGAGGGCAGGTGGGGACCCTGGCTGGCAAGAGGCCAGCAGGGGGAACCCCAGAGCAGGGGCAGGCTGACCCCCTCCCCTTCCACCAGAAGCCCCACCCCTTCTGGACTGGCATGCGAAGCCTTAAATTAGACTGAATAAATGAAGACTCGGTGCACCACTTCTGAAAGATTGCTGACCCCTGCATTAGAATATACATTAATGACGCTGTTTTAAAAGTCCATCCATTGGTTAATGCTCTATCTGTAACCAAGGCAGCTACATCTGTCTCTCTCCATCCAGAGGCCTAAGATGGCATGTAAGTGTCTATCTGTAATTAAATCATAACACTTTTGCTGTGGTAGCGGGGCCTTCTCTAACCATGCCTATGCCAACAGGTTGGTCAGACCTCCTTCCTCCCAGCACTGTATAAGGGAGGATATTGTTCTACAGTCTGCTGGTGCTACTCTATCTGAATGTCCTCCAGGAGCACTATCCTCTGCTTAGACATTGAGAGAGAGCTGCCCAAATTTACCCCTAATGCATGGACACAGACATGTTTGGGAGTATGGGAAGTGTGGACTCACACACGTGGGAGACACACAGCTGTATTGTGAACGAAGCCACAGCATGGACACAACCATGTTAGTTGTAAATGGAACAGATAAGGGAGTCTCAACCTGATTACCAAAATACCATGGTATGTACAGTGTATATGGGCCATTAATAGCTGCATCAGGTAATCCAGGTCTGAGTCCTGATTCTGGTCCATTCTTCCCTGAGCAATCATGACTTGATTCATCCAAATACCAGGAAAAGAACCAGTGGCAGTTTTGAAAGAAATGGCCTTTGAGAAGCACAGATAGTCAGCACATGGAGAATGGAGATATTTTCAGGGCGGGGTTGATTTATCTGAGTTGATAGCTTCAGATCCTTTTCTGGGGAAAGTTATTTATATTAAGAGCTTTGCTCTTTGAAGCTAAGATCAAGTGTAGTATCTCCTAATGCTGGTCAGAAACCAGAATTTCCATTCCCTGGAAAATTACAATTTGAATATCTTTTCATGCTGAATCAGAAAAACCTTGACATTTCAAAACTTCCTGTGAAATGAAAATTCCCAAAAATTTCAATTTGAGACAGTCAAAATATTTTGTTTCCATAATGTTGAGTAATTTGGTTTCACTGTTTGTAATTTCATTTAGACTTTGTTATATTTAGTGTTTTATATTAATGTCAAATGAAATTAATCAAAATGAGAGTCAACTCAAAACATTTTTGTCTTATGGAAATGAAATGGGAAAGTTAAAAAGAATCATTTCAACTTTTTCCCATAGGAAGTGTTGTCTAAATCACTTTCCCACAAAACATTTTGATTTCAACAAAACTTCATTTTTTGACAAACTGTTCCATTTAATATTTTTGGACCAGCTCTAATATCTCCATTAAAGTGTATTGGTTAATATTGCATGATCTATCAGCCATAATTTGTAAGTTTATAACTATTATTTAAAGAACAGGACCATCCATAGCCATTGAATTCCAGATAACTAGCAGGCCTGGCTTGGAGTCCCATTGGTGGGGCAGGATGTTCAGGGTTGCATACACCTCAAGAGTGGATTCCCAGGAGTGTAACAGAAAGACAGCCCCCTTCCTGAAAGGAATGAATGGAAGCAGAGAAACATCTGTGGTAGAATCTTCTTCTTGCCCCACTTAGCATGCATGAGCAGTTCAGTAACTGGACAGAGCAGTGGAGATCTGAAATGGAATTTGTGTAAGGTGACCAAATATCCTGATTTTATAGGGACAGTCCTGATTTTGGGGTCTTTTTCTTATTTAGGCTCCTATTACCCCCGTCCCCGCCTCACTGTCCTGATTTTTCACATTTGCTATCTGGTCACCCTAAATTTGCGTCCTGTCAAAGCTGTGTCAGTCCCACCTGCTGAACGATGCATTAATCAGATTCTGGAATGTCTTCTGTGTGAACCTACAAGGGTCTGGCATTTAATCACCGAAGACACACATTACACATGAACAGCAGTGGCTTGGTGACACAGCCAGTCTGAGAGCCAACAAGGCACCAGTGCTGGCTACATCAAAGAATCTCTCTACCCCATTTATCTGCCACTCTTAACTCTCCCCTTCATGCACACCTTCCCTGCATCTTCCAGCCATTGTTAGTTGCTTTTTCTCCCCTCCTGATTTGTACACATTTGGATTAGTGCTCACAGGAGAGATTTATTGCATTTGCTAGTTGCAGACCTGGCTATGCAGGGGCTGTGCAAACTTCCCTTGGACTTTCTGCCAAAGCACCTCATTTCTGATCTGCAGCAGCTCCAGCTATCTGGGCCACCACACAGTCGATGAAACCCATGTTTGGTCTGCAGAACATCCTGTGACTGCCTCCCAGCAGCTCTGCCGATAGCACAGGGTTTTGCAGGGATGTGTGAGCCTATTTTTGCACAAGTGTCATCCAAATCCCAACCAGACCTGACCAAAGCAATCTGAACCAGCTCTGTAGCTGGTCAGCCACTCTACCTTCTAGATAAACATTGTCTATACTCTTCCTTGCCTGGCACCATACTGGGTGCAGAAGCTACAGAGTGAAACAAACTGCTGGTGCATTTAATATGCAGTAGAGATGTGTGCCATGGGGCGTGCAGGCATTTCATAGTTGGTTGGGCCCAGTGTCCTCAATACAGACTGCCTGAAGGAAGATGAATTGTACAGGAGATTTCTGCTGGCAGATGCCCCATTGGTGCTGCAATGTGGGCAGAGAGATGGCACAATGAGAGGCTGGCATGTTCAACATGCACCACAGCGTGGCCGGCCTGGCTTTTGTTCACGGCTCTGGAGGTTGCTGGTATCAAGGCAGCAGGTGGCTTCTCTCAAGTAAGCATTGCTCATACGTGCCACAGAAATGCTGTGTGATAAGAAGGGTTTTGTTTAGCAAATAGGGAGCTCTGCAGTGAGTGAATGTCTCCTTGATTGTTGTTTGACCTGTGTCAGGGCTGACTCCCCACTCTGGCACTTTGAGTGCAGAAGGTGGTGGCCCACAAGGATTCCAAAAATTAATACTGACCACTCCAGGCTTGTATTAAACTCCCAAGGTTACAGCTTCTCTCAGACCTTGGGTTGGTATACGCTGTCACCACTCAAATGCAAACCCCTTGGAACTCAGGAAGGCACACTTGGGAACTTCTTCCTATGTGGTACACTGAAGCCCTTCCCCCTCTTCCACCCTCCGGAAACAGCTGAGAAAGAAAACAAAGGAAAATTAGCTGTTACCCCAGCTAATTAAACAACATATGCACAAACCTCTTAGGGACACAAAAATCCAATTCTGTTCTTTAAAAAGGTAAATTTTATTAAACCCCGAAAGAAAGGGAATACATTTGGAACTTAGGCTTTTTGCTAGATCTTGAAAGAAACAATTGCAAAAATTAAAGCATCAAGATAGTTCTCCTGAGTTTCAGCTTAAAGGTTACAAGCCAAACAAAAGCATCTGAGGTTAGTACAGAAGTGTCCACAAACCTATAAAATAAAAGAAATAAACCTAACCGAGTCTCTCTAGACATTTTTGATCTACTTACATATCTGGGTTTCAGATCAGTAGGTTTGAGGTATGAACTGATGCTTTTATATACTTGGAGTTTATATCTGCTTACAGCATTGCTGTTCTGTGTGTCTGCTCTCAGGAGAACAAGAAGAACAGACAAAGGGAAAGTATTTTTTGCCCCATTTTAAAACGTTCTAGCCCTCAATTGGCGCTTTTGGTCAGGTGCCCACTCTTTTCCTTTCACCTGTGGTCTTGTTAGCCCTTTACAGGTAAAGCAAGTAGAAAACAGCACCAAGAGGGATTTTGTAGCTAACTGATTGGCTGGCTGTCCACAAAAGGGAGCTATCTCCCCTCTCATTTATCAGAACCTGCAATTGGCTAGTGTAGTGGGGCAGTCACCTGACTCCAGCCCAGAAAGGGTTAAAAGCCAGCTCTTGGAGAGGCTGGGGGGCAGCCAATCAGGGCCAGGTTGGGCCCTATAAAAGAGCTTCTGGGCTAGAAGGCAAACAGTCTGTCTCCTGGCTTAGAGGGAGCAGGGTACTGGACTGAGCAGTGCTGGGTTAAAGGGGTAAGAAGAGCTGGGAAGCTCCAGCTTGGCAGCTCCATAGGTTAAGGCCTTGGTCAAGGCCTAAACAGATACTGAGGCTGCGGGGATGTAGCCTGGGAATAGGTAAAGGCAGTAGGCCCTATCCCCTTGCTGATGATGAGTGGCCATTATGGACTGCAGTCTGCCCCTTGAGAAAGGGGCTAGATGATGACTGGCAGTAGCCACTGAGGCAAGGTGAGTGTAGAGGGTTGGGGACTCCCCTGGGAGTGGAGACTTAGATTGTGGGTTTCTTCTGGAGGGCAGAACCCTGAGGTAAAGGTGCACTGGGGTCCAGGAGGGGCACTGGGCCAACAACAGGTGAGACACCAGCCTGCAGATGGTGTTCTGAGCTGGAATTGAGCTAATTCTCAGGGTAACTAACAGAAGGTGCCGTGCGGGTGAGTTATCGATCGCTACAGCTGGATGTGCTTTAATTGTTTGCCTGACCAGCTCCACTGAATAAGTGAGTTGCAGCCAGAACAAGGATGAGCATTTACCTGCAAAGACACCTGAGGGATTTATGAATGAATTTGATGCGTGTGAATGTGTGGCTGTGATCGTGCTGCCTGGTAACAGCAGAGAATGGGCCAGAGCTGTGCGCTTCAGTCCAACACTCCATTCTTGCACTGCTACCCTCCACCAGCTCTGGCAATGCCTCTGTATTTCCCCTGGTATTCCAGACCTGGGCCCCCCTCAGGTCTCCTAGTGTTCCTCCATTCTGACCTGAAACAACCTCAGCTATTTCATGATCCAGTCCTGCAGGGTGTGTGCCTGTCTGTCACTGCAGCCTGAATTCAGCCCCTCCTTTCCACCTGCTTTCAAGGTGGTATAAAGACAAAAATGTGTTGGAACAGGTTTAGGCTCCTAATTCTTGAGGTATTTAGCTATAGAAATGCATCAAGTGGCCCAGGTAGCACCAAATACCCGCATGAAATCAGGTGAGCCCAGCTACCTAAGCAGCTCTGATATACCTCCAAAAAAACTCTGATCCACTAGGTACCTGTGGAAACTAGCAGGTCAGGTATTACACACCCAAAGTAATTCCCTGATGGTGATTATCTGGGCTTGCGTCTATCATTGTGGCCTTGGTAGCCATCCCAACTCCCAAACATAGTAGGGAGGATGTGCAAGGACAGTCAGGAGTAGACAGTCTTCTCTGCCACAGAGCCAGGACTGGAATGAGATTCACACGGTGTCACCTGTGTGCTGCAAGTTCTTCAGCACTCCTTGTCCTCTTCCTGGAGAGAGGAGAGGATTTGGAGGAATGTTGTCATTGGTTTCCTTGGACTGGCAGCTAGGGGTGGGTTGGTGAGCCTGCCAGGAGCTTCCAGCTCTGCACCGTGTGGTGGATCTATGGTTTTGCACTCAGTGCCCCTTGTGCAAAACCAGAGATCCTTCACACAAAGTAGAGACTCAAACTGTTAGCAGGGCTACAAGCAGCCTACGCCTATTAATGCACCACCGGCAGCCAATCTGAGCAGCCCCATGATAACACAGGAAATTTATTGGCAGTAATCAGCTGACAGCCCTGTGGCTGCTATTGGGGCTTATTTTTCACAGTCCAGATTTCTAGCACCGTTGCTCTGTGTGATGGGGGCACGTAGAGACCCTGCCCAGAGATTGGCTAGGGAAAGCGCTAGAGCAGGGGTCAGCAACCTATGGCACGTGTGCCAAAGACGACACGCAAGCTGATTTCTGCTGGCATGCAGTGGCAGACTCAGCCCGCGCCGCTCTGGGGTTCCCCCGCGCCCCCCCCCCCCCGGCCCATTGCCAGCTGGGGTCTCACCGCCTGCTCCACTCAGGGCCAGCTGCTAGCCTGGGTGTAGGAAACCCAGGTTGGCAGCAGGCTGAGACCATGCATCCGACAAAGTGGGTCTTCACCCCCGAAAGCTTATGCTTCAATACGTTTGTTAGTCTGTAAGGTGCCACAGGACTCTTTGTTGCTTTTGTGGAACTTGGCTCTGTTTAGATTCTGGCTGTTGGCTCAGGCTTATTTCTTACAGAGTGGGGAAACCAGGAAATTAAAATACTATAAAATAGCTGGTTTCAGAAAAGGCATATATTAATGCTGGGGTTTTCTAAGGGAGTGGGTACCTGACTACCATTGAATTTCAGTGGAATTTGGGCTCTTAAATCAATGAGGCTCCTTTGAAACTCCCAGCTTACACTCCTGGCGCAGCTCCATGTATGTTATGCAGCCCTTGCAACAAAGCAGTTAGGAAAGGAAGACTTGGGCAAACAGCTGAGCTTTGGGGGAATAAATGATCTGAGGAGAAAAGGATGGAACTTCCTAGGTGAGGGGTGGGCAAACTTTTTGGCCTGAGGGCCACATCGGGGTTGCAAAACTGTGTGAAGGGCCAGATAGGGAAGGCTGTGCCTCCCCAAACAGACTGGTCTCTGCCCCCTATCTACTCCCTCCCACTTCCAACGCACCTCAGAACTCCCAACACATCAAACTCCACTGCTCCTTGTCCCCTGACTGCCCCCTGCCCCTTACCACCTCCCCAGTACCCCACCTTCATCCAACTCCCCCAATCCCGACTGCCCCGCTCAGCGTCCCCGACCCATCCAACCCCGTTCCTTGTCCCCTGACCGCCCCCTCCTGACCCTAATGACCCCCTCAGGATCCCAACTCCTCTGCTCCCTGTCCCCATCCCTGATCCCCATCTACATTCCTGCCCCCTGACAGGCCCCCCCAGGACTCCCATGCCTATCTAATCCCCTCCCCAAACCCTGTCCCTTGATTGCCCCCTGGCTCCCTCTGCCCCTTATTCAACCCCCTTATCATGCCATTCAGATCAGCATGCCTGGCAGCTGCCTGGCCAGAGCCAGACATGCTGCCCCACTGATCCACAGGAGCGCACCACGATGCCCAGCCCACGATGCTGAGGCTCTGAGGGGGTGGAGGAGGGGCTGGGGGAGCCTCCCCAGCTGGGAGCTCTGAGGCCAGGCAGAATGGGCCCGTCGGCTGGATGTGGCCTGCAGGCCATAGTTTGCCCACCTAAGTAGATCTGTTGCATTGCTTTTGTCTATGAAAGGAGCATAAATGTGACTTGTGCTTCCATTTTGTTGCCACATTACAGGTTGCTTTGAGCTCAGCAAAGAAACTGACTGATCAGGGCTAAGCCTGAGCCTCTCCCTGAAGGGAGGCTGCGGTGAAAGGGTAGGGATCCCCACAGTTCTTTCCTGTAGTCTGGGCTCTTTCTCCCAGTACCTGTTCTGGGTTTATCCTGCTCCCTGAGGCCCCATTAAGAGGATAGATCTGAATTAACAGAGGCAGGAAAAGAGGGGAAGAGAGGGATTGGGGATGAGAAGAGAGGAAAGGACAAGCAGAGGAAGAAAAGGGGAGACTAGTGAGAGAATGAAACTCATTTCATAAGGAGAGTCACTGGAGTGGATTGCTCTCTACTCCTCTCTGAGCTAGGAGATAGCTGTGTCAGGAGTGTGTATTTCTGCAGCATGCTCCCTTTTGTGAGGTGAACTTTCTCTGCATTGATTTTTCCCAGAGAGCTGGAAAGGGGTGAGGTAAACCACAAACACTGACGTTCCTCCAGGCCTGGGAATCTCAGCACCATGGACAGCGGGTTGTAAACATGACCATTAGCAGAGCAGCTCTGAAGCTCAATGGGCCTGAATCGCCTTCCAGTCTCTAGAGTGGTTTTTTAGACCTGCATTGAACCAAAACTCATGGCCTGGTTTCCTGCCAATCTTTGCTTTAGCGTGCCCCTCCTCGCTGTGGGGCCCTCCCCACTCCAAATGAGATCCCAAGTATCCTTGTCCCTCTGTGTTTGGCTTGAGTCTCACGCCTCCAGTCTTCCCCCTGCTGTGAGAACATTGTATTTCAATAGTCCCCCTTTGTGGCCCATCAGCACCACCCTCAGCTTGACTGTTGTTCCTGTTGAACTGTTACTGCTCTCCCTTCTCTTCCTGTGGGGCTCAGCATGCCACCTCCCCAATCTGAGAACATGCTGCCAGTTCTACTTTGAGTCCCTCTGTTTCCATTTCACTCTTTCACAGTAGCCACCACCAAGGTGGAATCACTGTATCCCACTCCCAAGCCCCTCAGAACAAGGGGCCTGCTAGAGCAGCAGTCCCATCTGAATGCCACCTTGAGGCAAGAGCTAGCAATGCTGCTGCCAAGCAGGACTGGGAGTGTAATCTCGTGACCGAGTGAGTCCCACATCTGATTAGAATCTCTGACACAGCCAGGCTGGAGTTTTCAGCACCCATAGCTTGAGTCTGTTTCCTGTTTGTACAATGGCTTGAACCAGAACCTCCACTCCCAACACCACCAAAACTTTGAAGTTCAGCTCCAGATCTGGACTTTGCATCACAGGCCCGTTGCTCCTGGTTATTTATTGATCAAAGGGAAGCACTAAAGCTGAGTTGTTTGTTGGGAGAGGAAAGGTACCAGGGGGTTCATACTGCAGCTATCATCTCTGCAGTTGGCTTGGCAGCACAGCACAGAGATGCTCCCCACAGACGCAAACTCCAGAATTTTTAAAAGGCCAAGTTGTAGTGCAAAACCTGATGGGTAAACACGGGCAAATTGCCCTACAAGTCACAACACTGGATGTTTTTTCATCAGCGGAATAGGAGGGCCTTTGATTTCAGTGTCCTTTTGAGCTGCATTCTTTTCTCAACAATCTTATGCCTCCACCTGAGGGATTGAACCTGGGGCCCTTCCCCTGTGGATTCAGGGTAATCATGATAGGGAACACCTAACGTTCTCAACCCCACACCGGCGAGGGAACAAGCAGTAGGAGCTGGAGTGTTTAATAATAAGACCAAGAACAGTGATGCTTGGATTGGTTTTCAGACCAGAACAAGAAGCCAGGCAGATGCTCAGAAATAGAATGGACAAAGGGAAGTGAAGGACATGGAGAAACTGAGGTGGAGGCATCACAGGTTCAGAGAAGCATGCAAGAAATTGGCCAGTAGCATGGAAACCCATGGGATCTTAGACTTCTTGTCTGCTACAGCAGACATAACCCAGTCTCCTGCTTACAACAGTATGTGTAGCTGAATACTTCTGAAATAATCCTAAGACCTCCAATGTTACAGTAGGTACTACAGAGGGGATGTTTCTGCCTGACCTCACCTGCTGAGCAGTATATACCCTGAAACTTGCTAATTGGTTGCCCTTGAATTTTCTTTTATCCTGGTGAGTGTCACTGCAGATGCTAGTCTTATTTATAGAAATCGCAGCTCCTTGCTTGAGTCTCATTGGGCTGTCCTGTAGCAGCAGTCCTGACAGGTTAATTGCACACTGTGTGAAAAGGTATTTCCTTCTGTCCCTTCTGATTTCATTGAGTGTCCCATTTTGGTATTAAAGGACAAATAAACAAGAGCACCTTCCAGGCCTGTTCTTTGCTACTTGTCATTCTCTCCTCATTATTGTCCATATCTCTGTGATATTTCCCTCTCCCCCTCCCCCAGATCTGGTATGGTGTCATTCTAACCCCGACGTGCAAAGCAGCCCATCTGGGAGCTCACATGTTGCAGCACTTTTGGTATCTCTGGTTTGGCTTTGCTAACAGTTTGAGCACTTTCTGGAGGTCACCCTTGCTGGAGGATGTTCTTGTTTGCTTGCACATGGCTTTACACCCTGCACTGGGGGAAGAAAACAGCTAACAAGACTGAAAGGAGGCAGTTTCTCTCCTGCAGTGCCTTGCATACGATTTAACTGAGATGGTTGACTCCACCACGTTAATTATGCCGTCTCAGCTGCTTTTAACATTCCATGTCCACGCCTGTGCCTTTTTTAATAATAACCTCATCAGCAAGCATGTGGAGAGACTGTGCTTTTACTAGCCAGAGTCTGGCTGATGTCATGTCTCAACTCAAGAATTTTCCTGATTCCCCTGGGGAGATGGCTGTTAATCAGAAGCTAAAATATACACTTACTTCTGGTCCATGTGCTCTGGAGCCAAGAGTGAGTGAATTCGCATACCAGGCTTCACTGCTCTGTAGAGAGCAACCCGCAAAGGTAACATCCCGCCTTAGGGTTCCAAGAGGATATTGCATCACTAGAGGACAGAAAATTGCATCATAAGGGAATGGCTCAGTGTTAAAGATATTGGGGAAGCCTCAGAGCAGTGGAAATGTCTGCAGTCATTGTCAAGTCAGGGTAATGAGCAGATGTTGGTGTTTGCCAAAAGGAAAACATCACAAAGCCAATGGGAGAGGAGTAAAGCACTGTAGTCATTAGCCAGTTAATCCCCCAAACATCCATCTGAGACAGCGTCTTTCCTTCGGGAAATGGGAGGTTAAATGGTTTGCGCTAGGTCAGTGATTCTTAAACATATTTCATCATGCCCCCTCTTTTGTGTTGGTAGTCCAGCCCAAACTTCTTCCTGCCAGGCAGTAACTGTAGACTACTGAACTCCATAGTCCCTTAAAACCACTCCCTGCTCCCAGGGAGTGACTGGAGAATACTTCCCCTGCAGCCCATTTCTGTTGCTATTTTCATGTCTTTATACCAGCCTCACCTATTCCTTCATTGCTGGGCTCTAACTTCAATCGGCCTTTCAGTCTCGGGCTCTCCCTCAGGGATAGACTATCAGGTTAACAATCTCACTTCACCTGGTCTGCCTTGAGTGGGGGTGGACACCACCTCACAGGGCCCCCTTGTGGCAGGTGCTGCTCAAACACATAGTGAGAGAGCACCCCCATCCCAAAGAGCTTATAGTCTAAATATACACAACCGACAAAGAAGGAGAGGGGAAATAGTGGAAGGGAGCAGTAAAGAGCCTTTCCCAAGGTCACAGAGTAGGACAGTGGCTGAGCTAGGACTAGAACCCAGATCGCCTCGCTCCCAGTTCTTGGTCGCAGTATAAAGTGGGAAATGCGTGTTGTCTGGACTTCCCAGCCTTTCCATTCAACTTTGTTTGATTATTCGTAGCAGCAGTAACATTTTCAGTATGTTTCATTTGCAGAAAATACTGGCATTCTCCAATGGCCACACTAACATCCTTGGAGATTTGGAATTATTAATCAGACTATTCAATAAAGTAGATCATGGGTCTGCTTTATATGGACTCTGAGCTCAAGTCCCATTATGGGTGTACTTTTATTACAACTATTTACTTTCCCCCAGCAATACAATTTATAGATTGAATTAATTCTTACCACCTTTCTAGAGCCAGAAAAGCAAGAAAGGAGGCAAGAAAAAGAAAGTCGATCCTAAGTATTAACTGGTAAACAAGAAATTAGAAAAAGAATAGTCCAGTCATGTAGGACCCGCTCCAAAGCCCCGGCAGGTCAGTGGAAAGATTCCCATTGATGTCCATGGATTTTGGTTGAGGCCCATGAAGATGTAGGGACACATCCTCAGACACTATGAATTGTCATAGCCCCATTGAAGTCAACAGAGCTATGACAGTTGACACCAATGGAGGATGTGCCTCCTAGAGTGGGATTTTTCCACAACTCCCAGGGTTGATCTCAATGAGTATGTCCACACAGGGCAAAATGACCTGCAGCATGGACGCAGCTGGCCTGGATTGCTAGGGCTCAGGCTAAGGGACTAAAAATGGCTTAGTAGACATCCTTACAGGGTCTCAGAGCTCAGGTTCCAGCCTAAGCCCAGACATCTTCACGCAATTTTTCAGTTTGACCCCGAGTCTGCTGATCCAGGCCAGCAGTGAGGATTTTTACTCCCTATGTAGACATACCCAATTTTTCTTCAGTGAGATCAGATGCATTGTGCTTTCGGGAAAAAAAATCCATAAGGGGGTCAGATGCACAGCTGGTGTAAATCAGCATCGCACCACTGAATTCAAAACCAAGCAGAGCACAAAAGGGATGATTGCTAAAGAGGCATCACAACAGGAGAATGAGGGTTAGATTTCAGAGTGGTGGCGTGTTAGTTTGTATCCACAAAGACAAGGATTCTTTGCGGTATCTTAGAGACTAACATTTATTTGGGCATAAGCTTTCGTGGGCTAAAACTCACTTCATTAGATGCATGAAGTGGAAAGTACGGTAGCAGGTATATATACACAGTACATGAAAAGATGGAAGTTGCCTTACCAAGTGGGGGGTCAGTGCTAACAGGGCCAATGCAATTAAACTGGAAATAGGCTATTCTCAACAGTAGAATACCAAGAGGGGAAAAATCACTTTTGTAGTGGTAATGAGGGTGGCCCATTTCAAACAGTTGACAAGAAGGTGTGAGTAACAGTAGGGGAAATTAGTATGGGGAAATTAGTTTTTGTAATGACCCATCCACTCCCAGTCTTTATTCAGGCCTAATTTGATTGTATCCAGTTTGCAAATTAATTCCAGATCTGTAGTTTCTCATTGGAGTCTGTTTTTGAAGTTTTTTGTTGAAGAATTGCCATGTTTACATCTGTTGTTGAGTGACTAGGAAGATTGAAGTGTTCTACTGTTTAAATGTTATAATTCCTGATGTCAGATTTGTGTCCATTCATTCTTTTCCATAGAGACTGTCTGGTTTGGCCAATGTACATGGCAGAGGGACTTTGCTGGCACATGATGGCATATATCACATTGGTACATGTGCAGGTGAATGAGCCTCTGATGGTATGGCTGATGTGGATAGGTCCACTGATGGTGTCCCTTGAACAGATATCTGGACAGAATTGGTACCGGAGTTTGTTGCAGGCTTCGGTCCCTGGTTTAGTGTTTTTGTTGTGTGGCTTGTAGTTGCTGGTGAGTATTTGCTTCAGTTTTGGGGGCTGTCTATAAGTGAGGACTGGCCTGTTGAGAGATTGTCCTTCAGGATAACTTGTAGATCCTTGATGATGCACCGGAGCGGTTTTTTGTTGGGAGCTGTAGGTGACAGCTAGTGGCATTCTGTTACTTTCTTTATTGGGCCTGTCTTGTAATAGGTGACTTCTGGGTACCCTTCTGGCTTTGTCAATCTGTTTCTTCACTTCACCAGGTGGGTATTGTAGTTTTAAGAATGCTTGATAGAGATCCTGTAGGTGTTTGTCTGTCTGAGGGATTGGAGCAAATGTGGTTGTATTTTAGGGCTTAGCTGTAGACAATGGATTCCCTGACCCAATGCCAGTTCAGAGACCCATGTGCAAGAAGGGCAATGTTAGCCCTTGTTTAACTAGACCATGTGCATAGCTAGCTGACCCTTTTCTAAAGGCTGTTTGAGTTGCTCCCTACAGATATGTGCTGTTTTTTAATGAATCACACTGACTTGACCCAGACACAGTGCAGACGGGAGCTGCATAAACTTCCCCCATAGACAGCTGTGCCAATGCAGCTCTGTATTGACCAGCAGCACATCTGGCTACTTTAGTCCTGGGATCTGCCAGTTTACCTCCATCTTGGCCTGCTACTTCCCCCTTTTATTCCAGCTCTGCACAGGAAAACCCTAGCATGGCTAATGTGGTTGTGAAGAAGAAATAAGTGGAGCAACAGCTTATGCATTTAATAGACCTCAACTGTGCTGCTGATTTTAAAGTGTTTGCTGAAGTGTCATGCCAGCGCCCCATGGCTGGAGTGTGGTGAGGATGGCATGCATCAGGCTGGAAGATTTCAAACAAGGTCATTCATTTTATTTGAATTCAGAAAGCATCTTTATAGCTTATTGCTGCTTAATAAGTAGGTCATAATTGTCTGGTGTGCCCCTATCAGGATCAGGGGCCCGTTGTACTGGGTCTAGACAGCATCCTTCCCTGGAGAACTTACAATCTAGAGAACTGTACAATGCAACTTTATGTTCTAATAAAAGTACTTAACTACCTAGTGCTTTAAAGCACTCTTGGAAGATTAACTAACTAATCCTCAGCATAGCCTTGGGGAGTGGGGAAGCACTTCTGTTGAAAGAACTTGACACAAAGGGAGGATTCCTGACGTTCCTAGGGCTACACAGCAAGACAGGATTGAATTCAGAGAGGCTTCCAAGGCCCTGTCTACATGGGAAAGTTGCAGCAGTTTAACTTAAATTGGTTTAAAACAGTGTAAATCCCTGTGTGATGCTCTTATTCCAGTTTATTTTGACTCAGTTTAAATATGTTCCCAATCAATTTAAAATAATCTAAAATAACCCATTTTAAATCAAATTAAGAATGTCTACACAGGTTTGCACTGGTTTAACTAAATGGGTTTAAACACTGATTTAATGTCTCTGCTTTGAAAGTGAATTAAGATAAATCAAATTAAGGTCAGTTTAATTCTGAAGGAGGGTGTCTATGCAATGGTTTAATATAGATTAACTAATCCACTTTCAATTTCAATAGTTAATTTGGATGAATTTTCTTGAGTGTCCCCGTGTAGACAAGCCCTAAATTAAGATGGTGCAATTTTCTCATGTCCACAAGGCCTACATGAGCTTAGAGTCAAAACTGCTGTAATCCATCCTTTCTTCTAGTCAGGTCATCACACCTAATCAGCTGCTCTTACACTCCTATAGGCTCATCCCTGCTAATCGATATGTAATTTAATGTAATTACATATTATAATGTCCCAGCTATATATTGCCCTGAATCCAGCCCAGAGTCTAACGCAGTCTGAGCCACTGTAATGTACACATTCAGGGCCAGCAGAGAGAGGCATAGCACGAGAAGCAAATAAGGGCAAATCTACATTAGTGCTACACCAGCGCAGCTCCACTGATGGAGAGCACTCTCCTGTCAGCATAATTACTCAGCTTCTGCCTGTCACAGAGATGATGTTGGCAGGAGAGCATCTCAAGGCAACATGGCGCTGGTGTGGACAGCACTTAAGTCGCTGTAACTTGCATCACTCATGTGGGTGTCTCTTTCACACCCCTGGGTTACATTGACTTAAGCAGTAGTGTAGAACTACCCTAAGAGAAGGGGTCAGATTGCATTACAGTAAAATAACTTCCACCTTACTTTACTTACAGCTTCTTCTAGCTCCTTAACACAGAGTCCCTCCCACACCTCGGCAGTGGGTATAAGTAGGTCTAAGGTAAGGGAACTTAACAGTGTGAATTTCAGCTAGTAGAAGGAGGGTGGGGTAGTCTGAACTTGGCCTTCAGTCTGTAAATTACAACATTTTAGATTCTGAAGTGATCTGCAAGAAAAGATATAAGGTGGAGACTGTAGGGTGTGAGTCTTAGGGCTGGTCTTCACTGCGGGGGATCAACTGCAGATACGCAGACTTCAGCTACGTGATCTGCAGCCGATTTACCTGCTGTCCTCCTGGCAGCGGCAGTCGGTGGCACACTCCCCCATCGACTCCACCTTACGCCTCGTGTCAAGCTGGGGTTCCGGAGTCGACGGGAGCAGAGCTGGCGATCAATTTCTCGTGTCTTTATAAGACGCGAGAAATCGATTGCTAAAAGATCGACGGCTACCCGCAGTAGTGAGGACGTACCCTTTGCAGAAGTAATTTACAAAAGAACCAGGAAAAAGTGTAAATTACACCAGTTTAGAATCCAATAGTCTCCTTTGAATTTGGCCCCCATTGTCCCAGCTGGGATTAGAATTCCTGGCTCCCAATCCCACACTCACCTCCCGCTGTCTGTCTTGCATATAATACCCTGCAGAAATGTATTCGCTAACGCTCAGCAGAAATTTGCAGTGGGAAAAGTGAGGGCAGCAGCGAACGAGAGGGAAAAGAGGTTGGCAGTCAGTGAGGAGCACATATAGAGGGAGTTTTCTGCAGAGGAGAAGGCGCTGTCTCCTACAGCGGGGGTTGGTAGTTGTGAATAGGGACAGGAAATAGGCAAAGTAATGGAATATGTATTATTTTTTGCCTTCAGATAAGTAGCTGAATGAATTGCTTTTGGAATTATCTATCTACATATACGCATTCGCTTCTGGGCTGAGACTGTGCATACAAAACTTTGGCTGACAAGGTAATTTGGGAGAAAAGAAGTCATTTTAGAAGGAAAATGCCACCTCCACTAGAACTACACCACTTCCAGCCTGAGTCTCTAACGTACACCAAGGCTGCTTGCAGACAACCTTTTCTCTCCCCCTCTGTGTTTCCTGTTTGTTATGTGTTTCAGAGAGACGCTCCATAGTGTTAGGTAATGTGTATAGTTTTGCTTGAGCAGTGGATATAGACCACACCATATGGATCTCAGATGACACGATAATAATTCCGAATGCAGCTTAGCAGCCTGAAATAAAATTGGTCACTGAGCTCACTTACCATTTCATGCATATGCAATGAGGAGACATGTTCTGCGTAACACAAAGGAAACTCTCGATTGAATGCGTCCGCCCACATGTTAATTGCATCACTTAACACTGTGTAGGCAGCCCTGATCCCCTCCTTTCTCGACTCCTCCTTTTCCCAAATATCCTGCTTCAGCTACACGAGTAAACCCAGCAGGGGCAGCCTTCTGGGAGCAGGCCTCCGCTAGTATTGACAACACTGACACAAGAAAAGAATGACAAATGGCAGATGAAATGGAGAAGAGTGGCATAAAAGCAGCTCCAGGTGATGGGATTGACTGAGTTTAGATGGTAGGGCGATGGGGAAGCACTGAATGGCCAAATCAGATCTGATTCCACAGGACTCCCAAATAAAGAACGTCTTGTCACCCCATCTGGGCTTTGAATAACTACGTGTTGCCACAGCTGGAGTTTTGGTGGCCTTCAGGCAGACAGTCTTTGCAGTGACTGGTGGTTCTCTTTAATAGTCTCTGACTATTTCTTTTGCACCTGGTGTCATATTGTAGCATGTGTATGGATGTTATACCAAATGTTGCCCGGAGGGCTGGATTGATACTTGGCTCTTAGAAGATGTTCCACTTCTTTAGCACCTTTAACCAATGATCCCAAACCATATTTCACACATCAATTAATCCTCATAATGGCCTCTGCAATAGTGTCATAGGAATGTTTTGCAATAACCATTTTCCAGGTGGGGAAACTGAGGTGCTGAGAAGTGTTGCTCAAAGTCACAGAGTGACCCGGTGGCAGACAAGGAATTCTGGATCATGGCGGGAGAGAACCTTTAAGTAAATTGTATATGACCAGCATTCAGAGCGCAGATTGGTGCTGTGTCAGGCAGCACCTGAATTTAAGATGGCTACAATATTACAGTGTACTGCCAGAGGGGCACAACTATGGCTTGAAATCTAGGTGATCTAGATGATTTCATGAGCTTTCCATCATGCAAGATGACAAAAATCCCACAGTCAGCTTATGCAAAAAATATAGTTGCAAGCACTTTTTCCAATAAAATCCACACCTTTGCTTTTCTAGTATTTGTGAGGCTTTCCAGGAACAGTTGTGCATGGGGAAAGGGAAAGATTTATGAATAATTGCATGACTAGATCTTGACATGAGTATTCACATCATTCATGAGCACCTTCATGTTCCTTGGGGGACTGGGAGTCAGCCACTGAGGAAGCACAAGGTCATGTGACTTAGATGACCAAACACGCAGCGCAAATAAGACGTTATGAATTGCCACAGTCACAGAGTGCAGTGGGTCAGGTGCCACCTGCAGGCTAAAATGTGTTTACATAAATCTTGCCTTGGCTAATTTTGAATAACAAACCCATTCATAAATATCAACATCTACCCCTAGAGCATTCACCAAGGGACAAGGGGGACATACTCAGCCAGCAAATTCTTTCCCGCAAATTGTTCACGATATCAGCTGCAATTAGATGCAAAACTGGAATTCCCAGGAAGGCTCTGCACTTAGTCTGAATTCTTCCCATGCCGTCAGAGTGCGTTAGGGAATAAATGAGGCTATCGTCCCCGTCTGGCAAATGGAATGGTTACGTTTCCATAACTGTTTGACAAAGATCCACAGTTGGCTGTAGCTCACCCCTGAGTCAGTGGACTGCTTTTCATCAGGCCTCTACCCTTTGACATGTCTGTCTTGAGTGACCCTCCCACGTTAAAACTCCACCAGCGCTGGCATAATAGTACATCCCAAGGAAGGGCTCACAAAAGGAGGCCAGATTTTCAGAAGAGCTCAACATTTTTCAAGCTGTGCTCTTTTAAAAATCTGTCCATGTCACGGCGGTAGCTGCGGGGCGCTGGCCATTTCTGCACATCTGGCTCTGATTTTGGGTACTTGGAAAATCTGGCCCTGAACTCTTTAGGAAACCTTACCATCTGTGCCACTTGATCCCAGAGGTGAACGCTGAACCCTGGCCTAAACCTGATTCAGATCAGCAGCCTCCTCCACCCATCTTTCATTGATACCAGGTTCCCAGGAACCAGCACACGGGATGAATCTACTGTCCCTCAGCATTGCCGTTCTGCCATGATCTCATTCTCACGTGAGGGGCACATTCAACACCAAGGACATTCATCGCTGGTCAGAAGGACATTTCAAAGCAGGGAAGACGAAGAAGGGCGTCTAGCACTCCGCTTCCCTCCCCCTGTGGGGAGGACACATTTTTCAAGGCCATGTTTCTATTTTAATAGCCAATTTTCGGAAGTTGGTTCTAAACCAGTGGCCAGGGCAGCAGGGGGAGGACATGATGCAGTCATGAAAACCTGCACTGAGATAAATCAAGAGAGGGAGCGAGAGAGGTGGCAGAGTCAGACACTATTAATCACCATCCAGGAGGGAGAAGAGACAGACACTGCCTGGGTGCATTAAGGATTTTATGGAAGTGAAGGAGATCAGGAAGAAACAGGACAGTAGTGGCCAAAGGCCATTGCAATCTCATGGCTAGTGTGAAATGAGTTTGGTGGTCTCAGCCCAGCTCCTAGCAGACATGAGTCCCCACCTCAGTTAGGCATATTCCTGGCTGGCACTAGGCTTGACTGGGCCATGGGCTCCAAAGGTTTATAGGCATACTGATGGGGCATGTCCCACCCTTGTTCCAGGAAGAGCTGGCGTTTAGTCTTCAGGGCTAGCAAACCCTTTCAGGTGCATTGTTTGCTTCAGTGGAAATGAAATATAGACTAGGCACAAAGCACCTCACAGATGTGAATGGTCAGCCTGGCTCCTGCCAGCTGGGCCTGAGGGGTGGCGTTCTCGTTGGCTCACCTGCTAGAATAGCTGCCAGTGAGCCATGAAGTTTCTGGTTCCTACCACTCTGGAGGGATCATGCAATGAGGATAACATGCACCTGTGAACTGAAGCACTACTCTGGTCAAGATGAAGTAGCCCCCTCATTTCACTACTGCGAGGCAGCAATCCAGGTCATGCACTGACCCCCGAATAAACTGCTTTTCTAGCAGGTTTCCAGTTCCCAAGCACTCAAGAGGTACCTCCATGGGAAGCTACTCAGTCATTCTGGCTGATAAAATTCAGGAGGACGGAGAGTCTTGTCACTAAGGCGCTGGCCTAGCACTCAGCAGTGCTGGGCGCAGAACAGAAATTCCCTTTCTAAACGTTTCATCCAGAGAACGTCAACCAGGGGCACGTTATCAGTGTCAGAACTTTTTTTCCTCTTTTGGTCTCAAAATCAGAATTCGGCAGAATTGACCTGATTGTGTGATGCCTTTTGATTTAGACAGAACCACGTTTTCCCATGGGAAAACTGTTCCATCAAAGATTTTTCCAAGATTTGGGCTCACTTCCTGGTTCTGCCACAGACTAGTCGTGTGACCCACGGCCAGTGAGTTAATCGCTCTGTGCCTCAGTTTCCTAGCTGTAAAATGGGGATGATCCCACTCATTGTCCAATTTTCCATTTAGAATATAAGCACTTCATGGTAGGGGCTGTCTCTTACTAAGTGTATGTGTTAGTGGGCTTTCCCTTTACCCTCTCCCCTGGTTCTTGTCACGCCGACAGAAAGCAGAAGACGAGAAGCCCAAAGTGCAGACAATGCAATGTTTATTGGGGTTAGTTCCAAGCAAGCATATTCATAGCTCCACACACCAGCAGTTTCCCAGTGTTCTGTTCCAAGCTCTGATGCTGTAGAGCATTTACCCCTCTGTCCCCTTTCCCAGCTCTGATGCTGCAGAGCCTTGCCTGTATCCCTATTCTCGTTCCCTATTTCCTCCCTTCTCCTCCTTAGCAGGCCCAAATATACCTGCAATGCACGCCTACAGTCCCACCCCTTTTGTACCCCATGGGAGGGGTAGGGAGTGAGGTTGTGCTACAGTCGGAGATAGGCATTTCTTTGATCTTTTAGTGTTTTACACCTTTTCTCCAATCCCCCCTTGTCCCTTCCAACTGGTTTCTTGACCTTGCCTTGAGATAGATGTTGAGGCAATCTTACCGAGTAACATTGTAATCACTCTTACCGGTTCCAATTGTGCTAACAAATCCATCTGAAGAGGCAGAAGCAACATACATAGTCTCTGTCCCTTGTTTACACATATTAGTATAAGATATAAGAGTATCAAAGTCAAACCCAAAATTCTACTCAGGCTGACAAACCTATATACTAATAGTATGCACGCTGCCTACACTACTATGCCCACAGACATTGTCTCCTTGGCATCTCAATTAGCACCGGTAGGTGCCAGGAGTAATAAATAACAGTAACATGGGCAACCTGCCCATCTTCCCCTGCTCACTCCAGCCGGATGCCGCCTTCATCTCCTGTTTCCCAGGAGTTCTAGGTGTGAATGTGACTCTGTGGCCCCAAGACCTTGCACTCTGGTCTTTGGGAGCAGTGCACTGTGTGTCTGTTGCAGGCTAGATAATTCCTCATAACAGGACATGCTGTCTTGTCTCTCTTGGCAGGAATATACCATTGATATCTTCTTTGCTCAGACCTGGTATGACCGGCGCCTTCGCTTTAACAGTACCCTCAAAGCCCTCACTCTGAACACTAACATGGTGAGCCGCATCTGGATCCCAGACACCTTTTTCAGGAACTCCAAGCGGGCCGACTCGCACTGGATAACCACACCCAACCAGCTTCTCAGGATCTGGAATGATGGCAAGGTGCTCTACACGCTCCGGTATGTCTCGGGCATCAGCCACAAACTCAAAGCAACTAAATAACCCCTGCAGCTTTGTGCTACTGTGCTGGAGCCCAGAGATGATGATGCAGTCGGGTCCCAATGCAAGAGGTTCCCAGGTGCTGTGCTACCAGATAGCAAAGATGATGCGGTGGTATCTCAGTGCGGGGTGTCACTGGGGACTGTGCTGTCATCTAGCAAAGGGGATGCAGTGATATCTCAGTGCTGGGAGTTCCTGGTGCTAGTGGAGAGTGGAGGTTACACAGTTAGGCAGAGATGTCAAAGAATGTTACCATTCGAAATCAGGGTGAAAAGTCAAAATCCTGGACATTTTTGTGAACCGAAAAATCAGTGGGGAAAAAAATCATTTTGACTCTTTTGAAATGCGTTATTTCAATGTTGACCATTTTTTTAACCCTAATTAGCTTAAATTTCTAAATGAACAGTCATTTCAAACTGGAATCTGTTGTTTCAAAAATGTCAAAATAAAACATTTCAACAATTTCTAAAAACAAACCATTTTTTGAGTAAAAAAAATATGATGAACCTGACCCTTTCTATGAACCATTTCTGTTTTGACAACTCAGCATGCTTTGACAACTGTTTTGCCAGAAAATTTCCACGTGGGTTTATTACACCGTTGTGTCTGAAGTCAGAATAAGCTGCATGGAGACTGATTCGTGTGTCTCACTTCCAGGCTGACTATAGAGGCGGAATGTCTACTCCAGCTGCAGAATTTTCCAATGGACACGCACTCTTGCCCGCTGGTTTTCTCCAGTTGTGAGTATCAGTGCCTTAAATATGGTTTAAGGAAGAAACTCAATAGGCCCAAACCCTGTACCAGGGAGAACAGACTCTAGTGTTAATTCAGACCCCATGTTCCTGCATTGCTGGGCTTCTCCCAGACAGCACCAGCAACAGACCTCAGCCATGTTCTGGGGCACCCCCTGCTCCTGGGACAAGATTCTGTGCTGCATTAAATTTCTGCTCAGTGCAATAGAGGGGGGCTGGGGAAATGGGGATATTGGCTGTGCTCCCTGATTATCTGTCTAGCCTTGGAGCAGGTTAGTGTCATCTGGAGGTTGTTTTAACTTGCAGTAGTTGGCAGTGGTCCCCATGGGATCATCTACCAATTGAAGGTAGCTGCAGCACAGTGCACTCCATCTGGGAGCTGTGGGGAGGATGGGGTAGTGGCTATCTATGATGACCCAATGGGGATTCCCCCAAGCCCAGGACAATAAGATATATCCCATCCCTTTGGCCACCAGACTGGCACAAGGGAACATAGCAAGGCAGAGCTCCTAGAGCTCATTCTCCATGAGTCTCAGAACCTGGGTCTACAGATTTGGGGTTGCTGGGCTCATGCGACAGCAGTAAAAATAGCCATGTAGCTATTCTGGCTCAGGCTGGAGTTTGAGCTGTGACACCCATCCCCTCCCTGGGCTTCAGGTGGAGCAAGAATGTCTGCACGGCTATTTACAGAGCTGTAGCGCAAGCCCCCGTCTCCTGACCCAAGCTCTGAAACTAGCCACCACAGGGTGTTTTTTTCCTGTGTAGCTTATGTACCTTATGGATATGTCTACATTCACTCTAAGCCTGGCTCTGTGCCCAGGCTAGTGTACTCAGTGGTTCCAAGTCCGTGCCCGAGCATCCTCACTGCGTTGTAAAATTGGGTTTATAATTGCTGGACCAGGCCTCACAGCCCTGCTAATGGGTCCATACTGCAATATGCAGAGCTTCTAACTCATGTCTGCAGGACTTGGGCTCTGCTCCATCCTCTTATCAGGGCCCGAGGACCTGGAACCTGTGTGCTTTCTGACCCAAGTCAGACTGATTTGTGTGTGGACAGAAGCGGGGCTTGTGCTCAAACCTGAGTCAAAGTCCAGGCTCAGTGTGCAGTGTAGACATACCCTGTGTTTAGAGCGGGCGGCGCTGATGGTGCCTACTATCTACTGGGCTCCACCAGTAACTTACCTTGGAGCCTGTCGTCCCATTTTATGTCTTTGCAAGAAATTTCCATCAGCTGCAGGAGACTGCAAAACAGATGTGAGCTTCATAACCTCCAGCAGCTCCTTCCCCACCTCCCTGCCACTGACGAGATTCAGATGAGGCGGCTGTGAGCTGCTTCTGAGGAAAACAAAATGCGGAGGAGATACGGTCCCCTCATCCCCTCCCACCTCTTGCCCCTCCCTCATTCTTTGCTAATTAACAGTACACGCCATGCATGCTTGACAATTAATTAGAAACACAGTTTAGTTACGCTGTCAGGCTCTCCCTGTCTCCCCTCCCCCAAGAAACTATCATAGAGATGCCAAGATCCTTGCTTCAAAACAAGTTTGACATTTCATTTTACAAATAAAGCCAGGCCTGCGAGAAGCAGACACTGCTGCAAGGTGTAGCTGCTGGGGAACCGGAGCTCTGCTCAGGCTGGGAGGTGGGTGGAGAGGCAAGGAGAAGCATCAGAGCTTTGGCCTGGTTGCAGCCATTGCTGTAGCGGCACCAGAACTAGCCCTAGTGTAGCCAGTCAAAGCCTCTGTTTGCACTGGGGTAAAGCACCATCAGTGCTAACAGCAGTTTCGGCTGCCCATGCTGGGATTGCATGTACTGGTCACTGATGGCTGAAACTGGGGCTCACCCAGTGTAGATACAGCCTTAGAGCATTTTGTTTGCTGGCAAAATATTTCCATGTGGCTCCAGTGAAGTGCTACCATTACCCTTTTCCCAGCTGGCTGCAGACACCCCGGGAGTGGCTCTGCATGGACAGCTAAGCTTCCCTTTAAAAGCAACCTGATTTGATCAAGTGGGGTTTGAGCTTCCCCAGTCTCACACAGGAAAGCCCATGCCATAGCACAGCATTATTTCTGGGTCATTTCCCAAGCTCCAGAGGAAAGAGGGGGCTGCAAATGGCACTGATGAGGAAAGAGGGGAATAAGGTCACCCCTCTGCCCCCACTGTCAGTATTCTGAGTCACCTATAACAAAGGGGCTGTCTGTAGGGCCGGGTGATCTCCTTTGGATACAGGATTGGACCACATCAGCCTTTGGTTCCAGTTCAGATCAGACTGAACCAGCAGCCTATAGGTCTTATGGTAAATACCACGCTTCTCCTGCACCGCTGCTCTGGCCTCTGAGGGATATCATCTGTCAGGGGCTCTCCAGGGACTATTTGCTGAAAGGCAATGGAAGAGAGAGAGCATACGAGCCACAGGGACTTGTGCAGGGTGAACGTGGAACTCCAGTGTGGCATGGAGCCAGGAGACAGATGAGCTTTGACAGCACTCCCTTAAGCCAGCTGCTGGCCGTTAATTACAGCCCAGCCTCTCTCTCTGATCCAGCTAACTGGCTGCTGATGCGCCGCTCGTTGGGGGAGTCTGTCTGATGCTGTTGTCTACCCTCTGCGATGCTGCAGCTGTCCCTGGCCAAAGCAGCCACAACCCCACCCCCCTGAGATCACACAGGCATGGCTGATCCGGGGGGCAGGGGGTCCACACACTACTTCCCAGAAAGGCATGGGAAGACAGAGCCCATGACGTGGGCTGCCCAGGAAAGAAGGACAAAGGGGAGCCCTATGCCCTCCAGCCCAGTATGCCGCTTCTTAGTACATCTCCCAAGGCTGTGAGGGGCAGTATGAATGAAAGGGGTTGATAATTCCTCTGGCCTAGAGCCCTGAGCAAGTGTCTCCCAGGCAGAGCTGCCATTGTGCCCCATTGCTGACATGCCCCTCCCTGCCTGTCCCTTCACACCAGTTCTTCAAACATCTCAGTCCAGACCCGACACACCTGCTGTTCCACCCAGTCCTTCCTGAGCATCTCAACCCTGATCTGCAGCACCCCATTATTCTAATCCAGGGGCCACCCCCACCCCTGACCTATAGCATCTAATCCACTCTAGTACATAGCTGTTTTCAGCCACAGAGCTCAACATGCTTTACAGTAGAGGACAGTAATATTAGCCCCATTTTACAGATGGGGAAACAGAGGCACAGAGTGGTGAACTAACTCACCTACAGTTAACCAGTAATGCAGTGGCAGCACTAGGAATTGAATGCAGGTCTCCTGAGTTGTAGCTCTGTGCCCTATCCCCTAGGTCACACTGCCTCCCCACACTAAATTTTTCACTCCCATCCTGCAGCCCCCGCTTTGCTATGCCATAGGCATGACCTCCCCTGCAGCAGCACAGTCCTGACCAGCAAACCCACTGTTCTCCTGACTGTGGGCTCCCACACCATGTAACTGAACTAGAGGCAGGGCTTGGATCCCACCCCTTAGTGCTGGATTTGAACCTTTACTCCTTTTGGCCTGTTGGGACTCAGCTGAGCCAATTTCCAACACAGAGAGGAATCCCACTGCTCTAGTGAGCTACCTGCTCTACAGTCTCCTCTTACAGGGAATGGTAGTCGCTTGCTATGTCAGCCTGCAGGGCTGTGTAGGTCTATGGGGCTAGATCTCTCAGACATGGGATGAGAGGAGGGGAGCGACACAGCTGTCAGAGTCGCTCTGTAGAAGATTGCAGTGTACAAATGGGAGCTGTTGTGGGGGCTGAAATAACTACAGCAGAGAAGAGTGAGCCAGCACACAAATGTTACATTAGAAACACCAATTGTAGTCATAGGAAGGGTTAAAACCAGGTGGTCTGTAAGGTGGCCAGAGTGGATGGAGGATTGTTGGCTCAGACACCTGGATGGAGGGAGAGGAGGAGGCAGTGTTACAGGACAGGCACCACAAAAGACAAGGATCCTTGGCCATGTTAATGGGCTCTTAGATCCTCAGTAGCAGTAAAGCAACTTAGCTCTTGACTTCTGTGGCACCACTGTGATTTACACTGGCTCGGGCTCCAAGCCCGTGCTTCTCTGTCAGCTGTAACAGGCAAGACTGCTTGCCTGTCGTGCCTCCTGAGGCTGTAGATTCTTTGGGGACTATAGTTTGGTTTTGGAAGGGGCACCTATCTCTTAGGCACAACACCCCTTGGAAACTAGGCCCTGCCTTATGCAGGAGGTCAAAGTCATGACTCATAATGACCTTTGGAGCAATGAGCATCCCAGCCCAGAACTTCTTGTGTGTTTGCAAAGTGCCTAGAACAACAGGGTCCCAACCATGAGTAGGGCCTTTAGTCATGACCACAAAAGAAATATGAAATAGCAACAGCAGGCCAAATTGTCTCCAGAGTGGATGGCACCAAAGAGACATGCAACATTCTTATTTCTGCACAAGGTGCCATGGCAACTGACCCACTGTCCTTGTCCCGTCCCCAGATGGCTACCCCCGAGAGGAGATTATCTACCGCTGGAGGCGTTATTCCATTGAAGTCTCAGACCAGCGCACCTGGAGACTTTATCAGTTTGACTTCACAGGCCTGAGGAACACGTCAGAAGTTCTCAAGACAGGAGCTGGTAAGGCAGCCTGGCCCGGTGTGCACTTAGTAGGAGAAGGCAGAGTTCTTAAGGGATTGGTGGGAAGCACCAGATGGGGAGGGTTACAGCAGGAAGCTGTAAAGCCAAAGACAGAGTCATTTAAAAGAAAGGTCTAGCTACAGAGAGATGTGCTTACGATAGCCCATGGCGAAGGACAGCGGACACAGCATGTAGCTAGGCACAGTATGGGATAGGACAGAGGCACAGGATATCCACCCACAGCCTGAGGATAGGGCAGAGCAGAGAAAGGACCTAGCTAGCGACAGCAAGGGTCTGGGAGAAAGGGGAATGGGGATAGAGTATGGTTGGGAAAAGCATGAGGGCCAGGCACAATGAGAGTCAATGGCTGAGAAGTGGAGGAGTAAATGAGAAGCAGGGCCTTGTCTCAGGACAGCTTCCATGTCTGAGCCATTGCAGAGTGTAAATGTCCTGACTGAAGCCATAGCTCTCGTATGCTGCTAGTGCATCTTCAGGAGTCTCCAGGACAGGCCAGCTGAGGGAACATTCTGCAGAAGTTGCTGTTATGGCTGCAGCTAGGGGACATACTCAGTCTGAACTCAGGTCCTATCTAACAGCCATTCTGCTACGTGCTAGTTGTCCTGAATGCACACGAGTTGTATTGTATAAAGATAATGGAGCTAAGCAAACTCTTGGAGGCGAAGACAAGAGTGGTGACTAATGGCAGGACTTAGTGGAGGATTTCAGGACTTCTTGGTTTTACTCCTGCTATTGCCCTGCTATGAATTTGCTTTGGCCAAATCATTGAAGCCTTCTGGCCCACTGCATACCTCTCTGTAAACTGAGGGTGAGAATAGGTGTGAGGGTGAATGAACTAACATTTGCATTGTGCTATGAGAGCTTCCCTTGAAAGATGCTGCTGAAGTGCAAAGATTTGTAAATGAATGTCTCAGGAAGGACAACGGGACAGTGGGGAACAACAGGAGGGGAGTGAAAACTTGTATAACTCCACCCTGGCAAGCTCAGTAGGAACACATCCCTTTGGCTAGCAGAACTGGGCCTGATACATGACAGCACGTGTTCCCGTGTGCTGCAGCCTTTCACTGCAGAAACCCGCATGTATGTAAACCAGCTTTGCAATGCCAATATCACCAGGGAATAGAAAATCTTCAGTCTCCAGCCCTTCCCCATCAGCAGTGATATCACTGATATCACCAGGGAACCCTGCCCCACTGCCAGTCATCAGCTTCACTGAGCTCACCAGGGAACTTCCAATCTCTAGCTCTACCAAGCTGGGCTGCCCCCATTTGGGTTCAGAAGCGTGATGTCTTTTATCATCAATACTTGTCTCCATTGCTTTAGGAGTAGCAGGTTTCAGCACCACCGCTGGCTCCTCTCTGGGACTAAAGAAGGCTTCTACCTGGTGGGATCAGGGCAGTGGCTGAGATGCCTGCTTGGCCAGAGAAGACAACTACACACAGAAAAGGTCAAACGGAGAGGGGTGCGTCCATAACAGGCAAATATTAGCTGTGTGAAGAAAATGCAGCCACACTGGGACTTGTGGAGTAGGCAGCAGAGCGGGAGCAGGGTGAACGCTCAGTGATGGAGACATGAATTCCACAGCTGTGCAGCAGAAGGTAGCGGCAGAGGCCTCGTGTTCAGAAGAGCCCAGCTGAGCACCACTGCTGAGGAGCGCCTGCGCCGCTGGAGAAGACGGGGGGATGTGATGTGATAGCAAGGGCTCAGCTGACTCCCCAGATGCGCTGTGCTGGCAGCACTACAGTTGCTGGAGGATCACTGACGTGATGTGATGCAAGGAGAGGCCTGGGAGAGGGACAGCCTGGAGATCAAATCCCTCCACCCTTGTGCCAGAAGAGGGCAGGGCCTTGCTGATGAAAGGAAAACAGCCCTACAAAGAGGAGCAGTGCGAGTGGGGTTGATCCACACGAGACAGCAAACCCTCAGGCTTAGCCCCTAAGAACTGAGGTGCAGCCATATGGAGGAAACCCAACTCTGTATAAGCATGGGGCGCGAAAACACCTGTTTACTCTAGGAAGGAGCACTGGAGAATTTCAAACTCCAGGATCGTTAATGGCGCCCATGACAGCCAGGACTGAACGGCGCATGGAGAGAGAATTGCCTTCTTCCCCCAGGAGCAAAGAGTTTCTCCAGGATCAGCCCTTTGGGGAAGCTGGAGCCAAGAATCTGTCGCAGGGAAACATGGGCAGGGCACTGCCACATCTGTCATCCTTACAGATGTGAAACCTGCCCCCTCCGTGAGCTGCCTCTGCACTGTGGTAAGGGAAATGGACCCATCAAAACAAACCACTTTTCCCATCTCCTTTCCCGCCAAAAGCAGCTGGCCGGGGATCCAGGCACATATGTTAAACCATCAAAAAGCGCAGATTTATGCCAACACCTCTTGGTTTAAAAAGCTCAGATGCCAAAGTTAGCAGCTCGGCAGCGAGGGCAAAGCGATTAAAGCAGGAGAGAGGCTGAGAGATAGAGACTGAGACAAAGGCCGTAGCAGCCTGTCCAATCAGAACAGAGCCTGGGGTCCCAGGCAGGTGCACAGGTCAGTCGGACCAGCTCCATTCCAGCTGCCAGCACTGGGTCATGTGTGTCCCTCAATGGCACTGACAGACGTGTGGGATGGATCTGAGAATCGCAGCAGACAGGCTGGTGGCCATAGCAATAGCAAGAAGGATGCTGGCCAGCTGGTAAATCACATCGGACAGAGGAAAGCAAGTCCTAAATTACATGAGTTGTACTCTCTTGCCAAGAGATGTTGTGAAGGCCAAAGGTATCACAAGTTCAAAAAACAACTAGACAAGTCCATGGAGGATGGGGCCATCAGTGGTTATTAGCCAGGATGGGCGGGGATGCAACCCCGTACGCAGGGCAATGCTCTCACTGCCTGAAGCTGGGAGCGGATGATGGGTGGATCTCTCTCTGGGTGCACCCCCTGAAGCTCTGGTACTGGACACTTTCGGAAACAGGCTACTGGGCTAGCTGGGCCACTGGCTGACCCAGTATGGCAGCTCTTATGTTCTTAGCAACCTTCCTCTTTAGCTCAAATGCCTTGCGTCCCATCTTACTCCTCTCACCCCCAGAGTCCCTCTCTGCCCTACGCTGCAGGGGACTCGCTCTGCCCCTCTTGCTCCTTCTGCCCCTTACTGGAAGGGGCTGGCATTGTCCCCCTGACTCCCACAGCCTCCTCTGCCCATCATTGGGAGGGGCTGGCTCTTCCCCTCACTCCCCCCCCAACCTCCTCTACCCCACACAGAGAGAGGCTGGATCATCCCCAGAGCCACTATCTGCCCTATAAGGGAGGGGCGGGCTTTGCCCCTCTCACTCCTCAAAACCCACACTGGGAGGAGCTGGTTCTGTCTTCTCTCTCCCCACACACCACCCTGGAGGGTGGAGGTTCTGATTTGCTGCACCAAGCCATCACAGTGCTTTCTGCTCAGCTCAAGTGACCTCCCTAGAATGGCTCTGCACATCCACCTGGAATGCATTGTTAACAAGCCAAAGCCGTGCTCCACTATAATCCATGGCAGTCAAAGGAAGCTTTGCCTGGTTAAAGAGTGCATAAAGGGGCAAGGCAGATGTGGCTCCATAGCACTGTGAATGTGCATGAATCTTTAGGAGTAAAACACTGTCCTGCGCAGAATTGTTCCTGGTCTAAGGGACAGGAGACCAGGCCAAGACAAGGGAGCCAAAGCTCAGGAAGGAGAAGACATGAACTTGGCTGCCGGGCAGTCTCCCTGGGAGAAGCGGATTTTCAGGAGAGATTTGAAGGACACAAAACTCTTCAGCGGTGATCAGTGTGCTGGTGGGTGGACCAGTCTATAAAGATGTCTTCAGATTAGTTGCTGCTTTATGGACGGCTGGGTGTGACAAAAGGGGCTAGTATGTGTCAGTAAGCAATACTGACCAAAGAATAAAATGATGAGCTGGCTGAGTTATAAGCCATATGTCTAATGGCAAAGAGATGTTGAATGGATCTTACCTCTCTTTGTCACTGCATCCCTGCCTACGTATGGCTTTTTCTTGCTTCCTAGCCTTCACAATGGTGAGTTGCTGTAGGGCTGTGTTTGGATGCACACACGCACACAAGGGTGTAATGTCAAAGCAAAGGAGGAGAGGCAAGTAGATGGAGGTGCAGGTGACAGTGCTGGGATCCTCGCAGCCTCTTTTGTGCTAAGGTAGAAATGTTTTGTTTGTAGACGTTCAGAGCTGGCCGTGATGGTGAGAGAGTGAGTTGTGCCTCCTATGACACCAATCAGCATCAGGCTTTGAGGGCCTGGCTTGTTTGCAAAGCAGTCAATGGCACTATCAGGCCCTCTGTTTGTTCTTAGTGAAATGGTCAGCTAAGGAGGCAAGATATAAACTTGCCACATGAATTCAAAGGTCTTGTGAGCCTCCAAACTCAATGTCATGTAGCAAGAAAAAGGCAATGATGTTCTTCATGAAGAGGAGTTTGCTCCCCAGAGGGTAGTGAGGAAGCATGGTCCAGTAGTTAGGGCTCTAGCCTGTAACCTAGGAAAAACTGGGTTCTACTCCCTGCTCTCTTAGACTTTATGCATGTCCTTGGGCAAGTCACATTTTGCCTCCAGTTGCCCAATGGGGTTAGTGTTTTTCTACTTCACCAGGGTGTTGTGTAGCTAAATACATTACAACTTGTGAGGGGCTCCAACAATATCATCCTGGGGGCTCTGTGTAAGTATGATAGATAATAGAAATAAAAGGGTGATTAACCATCTCCACCTCCTACTATGCTGATTTGTCTGCCTCTTTGTGGCCTTTTCCTAGGAGACTATATGGTCATGACGGTGTCCTTTGATCTGAGCAGGCGCATGGGCTATTTTGCCATTCAGACCTATATCCCCTGCATCCTGACAGTAGTTTTGTCCTGGGTTTCCTTCTGGATCAAGAGAGACTCCACACCAGCCAGGACGTCTCTGGGTAAGGCAGACTGTACTGTACCTCCGGCACTTGTTGTCTCAGCAGAGGTGTGTGCAGCTAGCTGGCAAGGGCCGTTTTCTAAAATGTCTAAATGACTCAGCAGGGCTAGTGAAAATTCGTGAGATTTAGACTGCTGGGGCATGTGGGTGCAGATCCTCAACGTACTTAGGTACCTAACTTCTTGTTCTGTTCATTCCCTCTGGGGCACCTGGCATGGCCACTATCAGAAGACAGAGTACTGGGCTAGATGTAGCTTTGGTCTGACCCAGTATGGCCATTCTTCTATGTATGAGAGGCAGGGGGTACCACTAGCAGGAGATAGTGTTTAGAGCTCTAACAGATCTTCACCACCTCTAGCTCTTCTGATCCCATTTCCTGGCTCTTAACTCTATTTGCATTCTGCAGTATGATGTGCATCTTGTATTTTCTTCCCCCCAACACCCATCCCCACCCCCATCCCCATACTCTGTTTCTTTCACCTGGATTGTTGATAACAGCATCACGTCTGTGAGATCTCCTCTGACACTGGAGAGACCGAAGAGATCATCATCACTGGACAGTGCTAGTTGGATGCTCTCACAATCTCTGCAGTGCCACCCCCAGCCCACCCCTATAAAAAGAATCAGGGAGCAGGGTGGGGAGTTTAATGTTGGTTTCAACAGAGGAAGAGATCAGTTGCATTCTAAGCATCTGAAGAAACAAATGGCAACAAATAGGGCATTCAGCAGGGCTGGAAAAAGCATGGTTGCTGTAAAATATGTTCCAAAGGCAGGTTTCCACAAATGGATTTACTGAGGATGGGGCTCTCCCTGTAGGATCCTGAGCCTCAGGATGTCAAGAGTAATGTATTCTCTCTGTAGTCTTGGTGTATTTCGTACAAATAATCCCAAATGTATTTAAAGCCAGAGTCAGCCTACATTAGAGCCTAAGTTACTTTCAGTGCTATTTGAAAAATCTGCTAAGTCATATCCCAGATGCTAATGCAAACACAATAGGAAAATATATTAGCTTGAAATCTACTCCCATTTATATCCTGTGCAACCTCAGCAGGGTAGACGGGACAGAAGGTTTAGCAATGGAGAATCCTCTGTACCAAGCAGCACTCTGGCTGAGTTCATATTATTGACCACGGGAGCTATCTTCAGAAATGGGAACCTCACATTTGCTCCCTGTGAATAGGCTACAGGATCCCATGTACGAGATATTTAAGCATTTGATTCAACCCCCATTAAAGTCAAAGGAAAGACATCCATTGACTCACTGGGCTTTGGATTGGGCTCTAACTGCACAGGCCAAATTCATCATGGGTGTCAATTAATTGATGTCAATGGAGTTACAGGAGTTTGGCCTTTGGTGGACCATAGCTAAACCCGCTCCTACTAGAAATTCACCATTGTTTTCTACAGGAATTTTACACTCATCACAGGCTTAGCCAAGAATCTCACAACTGGTCCTTCACTATCCAGAGCCTGTAGTCTAGCAGCCCACATCCATTTTGAGCACTAAGGCATAACCCATCAGCTAGAAAAATTTCATTGCTACATGTTAGGCACATATCATGGATGTAGATGCTGGAAGTGGTGCAGCTTTTCTGTATCACAAAAAGTTTAAATGTTATCAGGCATCTAATCCCAAGAAATCAAATTCACAAAAAGGGTCCTAACTCACAGAAACAAGTAATTTTGGCCAATATTGGCAGAACCCTTCTAAATACAATTCATAATATTAATTATATACTCAAAGTAGTACTGTTTTGGGAAATATTTAGCCCAGGTGATATATTTTATGCATTTTGCTGTACTGTTTTGCCTTCAGTTAAAGCAAAAATCTGTAATCACTATCTGGGATAGTCTTAGCTTGTTTGTACCATGTAATACATCAAAATATTTGTCATCATTTGCAAAATGGACTGAGTTGAGAAAAGATTTTGTGTCTCATATTTTTATGAAGTTATGCAAATAAGACCCCTGCCCCCTAATTGCAAAACATATATTTTTGATGTTATCTGCTTGGCTGGGAACGCAAGTCTAAAGCAAACTTAGTACAACTGTAATTATCTTCTTACCATAACTGAATACAATGACAATCTATGTAAACTACTTATATAACAGTCATGATTCTTAGTAGAATGGCTGTAGACTGTCTTGTATGAATATATCATGTGAATAATGAAGTATAATCATGTACTCTACTCTTATATAACCTCTCCATATAAACTATAAACTACTGAATGTCTAATGAACACCCCTTTGAGCTATATTTACTCACAAAATAGTCACAGTAATTTGGAGATAGTTGAAACACTTCCATTCTCCCCTCAGAACCTCTCTGATGTGTTTGATACTGTGTTGCTACACTCATCACTGTCGCAGCTGCATGCATTGCATAACACCGTATCTTCCCTGTGACTGTTGTATTTCCTTGCTGCACCGATACACTCATAGCCATAATGCATAGAGGTGGGGATGGCTTCTGGAGCAATTGACAGCACCATCATTTTAGAAACAAGATGTCCTATGCTATCACCCATTTGTTGTTGACAGGGGATGTTTGAAGATACTGAACTGTTGCATGATTCCATATGTAGGGGTGACAGTTTGCACATTTCAGATGCTGCCTGAAGGAAGCCATTGTTGGAGGCAGTTTCTTCCTTGTTGTGTTCTTCTTAGCAACAACATATAGCCCATATTACCCAGCGATGTACTGTGGTAAGAAACAAGCATGACATCAGTGAGACATAAGCTGCTGACTCTGGAAAAGCTGCAGTTGTGTTGGGCTGCAGTTCCCTACCTTCAAATTTTGCTAGTGCTTCTGAGCAAGGACTACTTAATTCAGTGACTGCTGTGTTCTTCATTAACTGCTTGGTTAGGTCAGGGCTGTCCATGCCATGAATTCAAAGGCATGGTCCTACTTTCTAACGCCATCAACAGGTGGAGATGTAGCTACCTCCTACGCTGTTGTATCATCTTTCACGTGTGATCATGTCTGAGTGTTTCTGCTCTTTGCTCTCAAAAGTGCTCACACTGTAGGTAATGGGAGCAGGCTTACAAATGGCAGCATGCAGTTAAGTTACTGGCAGACCACCGCTGATATTTCACGCTTCTTCTTGGGATAGGAAAGACACAAACCTGGAAGGGAAATGAGCAGTATTCACATAGAATGCATCTCACTAGCTTTCCCCTGAGCTAACCAACACACAGCTCCAAAATCCAATCATCCAAACTCTATTACTTTTTCACTTTGGTTCTACAACGTGATGCTGCTGTGAGCAAAACTTGCAATGCCAACAGCCACAACAGCCAGCCAAAGGCTGAGGTAGCACTGCTGTTCAAAGGTAAACTTTTAAAGTGCTCTAAAGTTCATAGACAAGTCAGACTGGGGTGGAAATTTGCAAGCTAGAAGAAGGCCTTGGGTACCATTTGGGGTCATGGGTTTCTGAGATTCAGCTCCCTTCCTTGTCTGGCAAATGAGCTGTGTTTCACTTTAAAATATTCTAAAATACAAATGCAGAGCCAGACTGGCTCGAGAGCTGGCATGCCAGATGAGGACCCTGAAAACAAGTTTGGGGATCTTGGATGACTAGAACCTCCCCTTACCTCTGACCTGTTTTTACAATGGGGCAAACTACCCAGTGCATGCCAGCAGAGTTTTAGGTGGCAGTACAGACCTTGCTGCTGCCGCCGGCATTCAGTGCTGAGCTGAGGAATGAACTGAGAAGGAGTGTACTCAGTACATGCCACAGGCCCACACCCAAGTCAGAGGAATCTAAGAGTGTTCAGTCCTTGCAATAGGCACACAAATCCAAATCCACAAAGGGACATGGGCACCTAAATCCCGTTTTAGGCACCTCCGTGAGCCACAAAATCCCCCCTCAGCCGCCATCCAACCCCATAGGTTCCTAACTCACTTGGCACCTAAGTTTTTGCTCTAAAAGTGCCTTTGGTGCCTCTGAGCATGTTTTTCTCTATCTCAGTCTAGGCACCAGAGGCCTAATCTCACACTGAAGCACCAGCACAACCCTCCAACCGGGGCAAATGAATGTTGCCCTGCCTCACTTCCTTGTGGGTCTTGAGCTGGTTGGTAGGCACGGTGCAAGGCTGCCTAACTCCACACAAGGCAGCTGGGAAAGCAGACAGCCTCCCCGTCCCCAAAGCTCTAGGTAATTTTACTCTCTGTATGGTGGTATTAGGACAGACCAAGGGAAATGCAAAGCTTCTGCATGCTATATGGATGACACAAACAAATTAAAACCACATGCCTTCTCAAAGCCAGCACTCCCTAGAACGCCTTTACTTGAAGTCACTGCTTTTAGTCTCAAGCACATACAAACACAATAGGTCATAGAGCCCAGCAAACTGATAATTACCTGCTAGGAGTTTGGAGCAGTATTCAGGTGATTCAGCTGCAGATTTCCAGTGGGTGACCTTCCATCTGTGGCTGGAGGAGATCTCAACATGTCCACCAAGCGATCCACTTGGCCCAGACCCTTAAGTCCCCTCTTATATTCAAAAAATTACAGTCATATCAATCCAAAAAATGGTTACATTACTGACCAGACACAATCAGTCACTGGGCCAAAAGCAGGTGCTGCAAGCACATCACTAAAAAAAAATAATTGTTAATTAAGCAATTTCCAAGCCATTAATTTGGCAGCCACATTTCCCCATAACAACAGTCCTGAAATATAGCAGACTTCCTGTTTTTCACAGACGCATACCTGGCATAATCAGAGAGGTGTAGAGTCAAGCTCAATTCATGTGATAACTGTCATTTCCACTCTCTCTCTCTCTCTCTCTCCCCCAGCTTGCCTTGGTTATGATAAATTTCTGCAAAGGCCTAATAAATGGCTAAATGCAACATGCAGAATTATTTATAGTCCATCCCAAAACTTGGCAGTGTCTGGATACCTGTCTGGTTGCTAAAATGTCCTGGTTCACCACAGAGCAAACATACATGACTAACCCAATTAAGGCTACTGAAGAATCACTGGTGGGAATAGAAGGCTGCAGAACTGCAGGAAGCAGCTGACAAGTATGATTCTACGTAAGTCTCCATGTTGTGTATGGCCCACTATCCAGCGGCACAGCCCCTCTCCTTATAGCAGATGATAACCAGCTGCTAACAAAGACGATATTCTCTCTTGCTGGGTGGAGTACTTTGATGGTATCTGAGCCATCAATCCACTATGTCCAATGAAGTCATTGACTCACTCCCACAGCATCCTGTCCTGGAGGAGTTGTCTATGGATCCTTCTTTAGATGAAGATACTAAGGCCATCAAGCAGCTGTCCACAGGCAAATCTCCAACCTCCTTGGTATTCCACTTGAAGCATACAAATGTGGGGGTGCCCACCTGACCAGGAAACTCACCACCCCTTCCAAGACTATATGGGAACAATGCATTGTGCCCCAGAAATATCAGGATGCTTTCATAATCTATTTGTAGAAAAGGAAGAGAAGCATATCTAACTTTGACAATCATCATGGAATCTCATTGCTGTCTATAGCAGGGAAGATCTTGCACAGGTTGTCCTCAGCAGATTTGTTTCCCATCTACTGAACTCAGTGTATCCAGAGTCGCAGTGTGGCTTTTGTGCTGGCTGTGGAACCATTGACATGATTTTTGCATACTGACAAGAAAAAAAAAAGAAGGCTGGTGAAAAGAATAGGGACTTGTACATGGTGTTTGATGACCTGACCGAAGCCTTCGACACAGTAAATTGCAAACTCCTTCATAAATTTGGTTGCCCAGAGAGGACGATTGATGTCATTCGCTCATTTCACGATGGCATGGTGGCCAGGATGATGGGGAGTGTGATGACTCATCAGAAGCCTTCCCTATCAATGCCACAAAACAAGGATGTATGATAATGGCTCCAGTCCTCTTTGCCATTGCCTTCTCAGCCAAGCTCTTGTTCTCAGTGCAGGACTTCGACAGAGGCACACATATCCAGTTTAGTTCAGACAGGGGTCCAGTCAATCAACAATGATTTAGGGCCTGCACCAAGGCAATTGAACAGTTATTGAGAGAACTCCTGTTTGCTGATGACTGTGTCCTCATTGCATATGCACTCAAGAACATTCAGCTTATTGTGGACCACTTTGCCTATGGCTCAAAATGCTTTGGTTTCACAGTCAGCTGGAAAAAGATGGAGGCCACGTACCAACCAGCACCAGACAACCAACATCGTGAGTGCCATGATCCCAACGACACAATTGACAACACACCCTTCAGCTTAGTCACAAAATTCTGCTACTTGGGTAGCACGCTTTCCAGCAAGGCCCCATTTGGCATCTAGCAGACTCATCCACAGGCTCTGGAGGGAGCATGGAGTTGTACTCACACTGTACTCACACACCCACACTGTTGTACTCAGCTCACTCCTGTATGGCTGTGAGACATGGGTGCTCTACCAATGCCACATCCAACAGCTGGAGAGTTTCCACCTTTTGCTTCCTAAGCTCCAGCTGCTTTATCAAGTGGCAGGACAGGATCCTCAACACTTAAGTCTTCGAGAGGTACCAAATCCCTGGAATCAAGAATGTACTTATTAGGGTTCAACTTTGCTGGGTGGGACACGTGTTCTGCATGGAGGTTTTCCTTACACTAAAAGCAGTGCTCAATAGTCGACTGGGCTCGGGAATCTGCTCTAAGGGTCAACCCATTCTCAAATAGAAAGACACCTTGAAGGCCAATCTCAAAGCATGCAAGGTAGATATTAAAACCTGGGAACTCTTGCACTGGACAGACCCAGATGGAGAGGTCTGTGCCTTTAGGAGTGCTGTGTGAGGTGTCTAGAGAAGAAGAGAGCACATCATAAGGCCTACACCTCAAACGCACCCCCAACAATGACTGCATTTGCAAGATATGCAACTGCATTTGCAAATTCATGACTGGACTCACTTCCCTTGCAAATTCATGACTGGACTCACTTCCCTTGCAAAAAGCCTAAAGCAAATAAACCCAGAACTCAAGTCAATACTAGCTGAACCCTCATCTGTCAAAGCAATGGGAGATTCCAGGAGGACCTAATGATTTGAAATTATGACTTTTTATGAGATCAAAGAGGTCTACCTCACCTCTTCACAGCCTACTAATCACAAAACTGCTTTTCTTGTGTGCCATTCTCTCTTCCCATATCGAAACTTTCTGCTGTTTCAGATGGGCTCACAGGAAATGTTGCAATGTTCACAAGTAGCTGTCTGTTGCATGGGCTTGTTCCAGGTTCAATGCTAAAAGGATTTGTCATTCTTTCAGTCACAACTTTTAATAACATCTTGGACAGCAATTTCATCATGTGCTTTTTGATAACTTCTTTGTGGAGATCTGTTGCTGAAGGCTGAATTCCACACATTTGTCATAACTGTTACAGCTGCCTTAAAATGTGCAGTCAGCTAATATTTGGTCAGAACCTTACCTTTTGTGCAAAGAGGCTGATGATTCCCACAGTCCTTGTTGAGAGGTTGCCTGATGGCCACATCATGCCATACACCACTAAAGGGTCTGGCAGTCCAGTATATGTCTCCCTATGAACTACAGTATGGTATGTATATGGCTTCTGCTACATTTACATAATCTCATCTAGCATGCCCACACTCAAAGTCAACTGGAATCATTTCTGCAAATGTCTCAAGCTCCAAGGACTTGTTATCACCTCTCTTTGCTGCAATGTAATCCATCAGTCATTGGGAGAAATCTGTTACATAGTTTTCCCCGAACAGAAAGGTATCTGAACAGATTTTTCCTTGGGTAACACAAGTGTCCATGAGCTGGTGGAGTGATTGGATGCTATTCATGAAGTCTGCCAGGAAATTCTGTGTTTCCACTCTGTTTTCTCTGTGTGCCTTCTCCACATCTTCAAATGCTTCAACATGTTTTAGCTTTCTCTGAGATGCAGCTCTTCTCTGTCATCTAGGAGAACATCATTATTCATGGAATTGCCAAATGTCATCCATTTCAAGCAATTCATTGCCTCATTCATAAGTTTGTGGATTCTAACACCACAGTTATATCTTTTCCCTCTTAGAACATAGCTGATGATGGAAGCACCATAGATGTTGGCTTCCAGAAGGATGTCTTCAAACCCACTTTCCTGCATCACACTGCATATATATCACCCATGAAATTCATTGCATGATACACGACTCCCATATCAAGGTGAGGAGTGTCAAATTTGTTTTGATTCCTCCATTTAATCAACTGCGCTTTGCAGTATGTTGCTTCATCATACGTTACATAGGTCCAGTCTTGGCCCAGAGAGAGGAAAATGACCTGAAAATATTTCATATTGCAATACACTCTATTAACATCAGTTGCCAGTGCAGGAATCATTGGAAAGTAACCAATACTCATAAAACAAAGTAGCAGACAGAAAACCTTTTTCTCAGAACAGTTCATTTTACAGATATTGACAAATATTTTAATGTATTACATGGTTTAAACAAGCTCAGACTGTCGTGTGACTACAGACTTTTGCTTGGACCATAGGCAAAAAAATATGGGAAAATGCATAAAATATATGGCCTGGGTTTAAATATTTCCCAAACTTTCCAAAAAGTACTATTTTGAGTACATAGACACACTAGGAATTGTATTTAGAAGGTTGCTACCAATTTTGGTCAAAATTATACTGTGTTATTTTGAGTTATGACCCTTTTTGTGATGTTATGATTTTTTCAGATTGGATACCTGGTGGTGTTTAAACATTACATGGTACAGAAAAACTGCACCACTTCCAGCATCTATATCCACCCCGGTGATAACCATCAGATATGTGCCCAACATGTGATAACTATTACATTTTTCCAGCTGATGTGTCATCTTAACTCATTAATAAGACCCCTTTATAAATCTGGCTGATAGACTACTGGTTACCTATTGTTCCCCCCTCGGGTTCTGGTCTTGGGAGCTGTGCAGCCATGTCTATGTCATGGAATTAAACAGAGCCAAATTCTCCACTCACTTACAGACTGACTTTGTTGGAGTTGTGCTAGTGACTTGGTATCACACTCGTAGACCAGTTCTACCTCCACTGAGTATTGCCACTGACCTCAACAGGAGAAGGGCTGGGCTCAGACATACTACACAGATCATACAGGGAACACTCAGAGGCATTTTCTCTGGCCAATGCTTTAGAACTGTTTAAAACATTACAAGGTCCCTGGCATTGGGAAGTACATTGGACCATACCACACAAATCAGGTGGCAGTGAGATAGCCTCATGAGGGTTCACTTATGTGATGCACTTGCTAGTATAGGACATCCACTTGGGGGTTGTGATTCCCCTCTTGAGGAGACATACACTAACTAAATGACACCTAGCATCTGTGACAAAGCTCCAAGTTTGTACTCGTGGGTCCTGCGCTTCCTGGCAGATTTAGGGGCCTCAGAAACTCATCTAGGCCCCAGAGTGACCTCCCTTTCTCAGTATAATTGGCAAGAGTCACCACCTAGTGAGTTACCTTCATCACAGGCCAGTATGGAAGGTGGAAAGAGCCGGGGGGAGCCCGGGCCCGCCCTCTACTCCGGGCTCCAGCCCAGGGACCCTAATAGTATCAGCTAAGATGGCTGACCTTTTATCCACAAAACACAATACAATTCCCTGGGCTACTTCCCCACAGCAGTCCCTGCTTCTTCAAACTCCACTTCACCCTTACCTCAGGGCCTCCTTCCTTCTGGATGATATGTTGTCCACCACTCAGTCTCACCAACAGCACAACCTCCTTCCACAGCTCCTGACACCCACAGCCCACCTGACTAACTGGGAGGTTTTTATCTGGATTCAGCCAGTCCCTGATTGGCTTCAGGTGTCCCAATTAGGCTAGCTGTTTCTACTCCTTTCTAGAAGGTTCTTAATTGGCCCCAGGTATCTTGATTGGTCTGGAGTAGCCTTTGTTTGGCTATCCAGGGAACAAGGACCTGCACATCCTGAGGCTGATATACCTGCCTTCCAGCACTCTCCTATATTCTTCTGGTCTGACTCCGTCACACGTCATAAAATAGTAGTTTAGTCGTGGTAGCAAAGACAGTAGCTCAGGCTAGCCACCTGAGTACATACACACAGGGTCTGGATAGGTTTGTACCAGGGTACCCTTCCTGCCACTCCCTGTGCTACCACAGTGACTCTGCTATTTTTAGCATGCTAGCTTGATGAGAGCTAGTGCAGGTATGTCTCCTTTAGCTGGGAACCACCCCTGCCAGCTCCAAGTGTAGATGTACCCTTCAAGTCACAGATACACATTGATAGAAGCCAAGGCTAGGAGTTCATAGGGAGACTCTGCTAACATCCCAGACAATGAAAAGCCAAGACACCAGAACCCCAGAGATGGATTCTCCTTGGTTTACCTTGTCACTGTGTGTGACCAGTTTATATGCACAATCTAAAAGCAGATTCTTTGACTTCTGTCTCTTTGAAACATTTGCTGTTTACAGTCCACCTTCTGATACAAACCCTGCCACACTGCCTGTGGTGATATTATTTGTAATTATTAAGATGGTGCTGTAGGTGGGTATGACACTTTACGGACAAAAAAATTAGAGAGGGTCCTTACCCAGAGAAATTTATAATCTAATTTGCACAGATAACCTAATGAGTAAAAGCCTGGCGAGCATGTGGAGAATACTCCCAGCCAGGACAATGTGTGTAAAAGCATACCTGTAGCGCACACGACTGGAAACTGCTACCGCTCTTCCTACCACAGAACAAGAGCACATAGGAAGGGAGCACAACCTGCCATAGAACCCTTTTCCCCACAGTTAGAGCCCTCTCCAGATGGTGGGTTCTAGATTTAGAATAGAACTGGATATTTTTGCGCCTTGAGCTCCATTTGTCTTTGGTGAAACGAGTTCTGGGCAGCTGCACGATGTGCAAAGATGTTATTCTTTGTACAGCATTACAGGCAGAACAACAAGAGAGAACCCTGGGCTTGGGAGCTTTTGCACATAATTCTGCAAGGAATAGAGGTAGAGCATTGTGGAAAGGCTAGCAAGAGCTGCTTTTGTCACTTGTGTGTCTTGTTCATGCTGGTGTGTGCACTTTGAAAAGGAGCCACTAGTATGGGGTGATTTTAGGTGCGCCACTTAGAGCATGAGCCTGAGAGTTGTGGAGAACTGCAGCTGCCATTTGAGGCTCTGCACTTTGGAAAATCTGGCCCTATGTGTCTCAAGCCAGAGGCACCCCAAATCAGTCAACCCTCTTAGAAATCTTGGCCCTAGCTTTTAATGACAGAAATTTGGAATGTTGTTAAGTCCTTGAATCAGGTGGTCCCGTCCCTTACACCTTCCTTCTACGTATTAACTGAGCATATTTGGCATGGGAATCCCAATAGGCACAGGACCTACAAGAGCGTTTTTGCAGCATCCCTTTTCGGAATAGAATGACATTTCAGGTGAACACATTTCCCTGCCTAGCTCTTCCACTACCCCCACAACAGAACTGTTATACAGTGATAGAACAGCCCGCTCACCTCCTTGCCGGCCAGTCAGGACGTCCTGGTTCCCTTTGGAGAGTCAGGGAAAGAGGAGAACTGGGGAATCCTGTGCTGATGGCATAGGTAAGAAGGGGGTGACAGGTCATGTTATACATAAGCAACTGGCTCCTCTCCTTGGCTTTGCTACTTCTGACAGTGCTCTGTGCCCTCCTAGGCATCACCACAGTCCTCACCATGACCACCTTGAGTACCATCTCCCGCAAGCACCTCCCGAGGGTCTCCTACATCACCGCCATGGACCTCTTTGTCTCAGTGTGCTTCATCTTCGTCTTTGCCGCTCTCATGGAGTACGCCACGCTCAACTACCTAGTGGGAAACAAGAAACCGCCAGAGAACAACAGCAAGAAACCTAGACTGGTAGGCAGGGGCAAGGTAAAGGGAGGGGATAGAGAGCTAGCACTGCTGTATCGCAAAGCCACCACAGTGTGGCAGTGCTTAGGAGTGTTACCATCCCATCTGCAAGGGAACCGCTATGTTCTTTGGCTCCTGGCCAGTAGCATATTGTATTCACAAGGCATAATGGTACAAAGCCTGTTCTCATGTTGTTCTGGGGTGCCGCTCCAAAGAGTGCTGAAGGGAAGGACACATGGCAATAGAGTGGGAGGGAGTGAGGCTCCGGAGACCGGGCAAGGCAGAGGGACAAGGTGTAACACCTCAAAGAGGTGTGATGGTTCAACAGGCCAACCTTAGAGACTGTAGGTGTCAGAGGAGCTGGCAGGCCCCTGGAGGAAGGATGCTCGAAGAGACAGAACTCTAGGAATAAGGGGTACCTGGGGGCATGGCAGTGCCCTCCAGAATACATGAGAGTTGTTGAGTATGGACCAGGGGTAGGCAACCTATGACACGTGTGCCAAAGGCAGCACACGAGCTGAGTTTTAGTGGCACTCACACTGCCCCGTCCTGGCCACCGGCCCAGGGAGCTCTGCATTTTAATTTAATTTTAAATGAAGCTTCTTAAACCTTTTAAAAACCTTATTTACTTTACATACAACAATAGTTTAGTTCTATAAAGGAGACCTTCTAAAAAGGTTAAAATGTATTACTGGCACACGAAGCCTTAAATTAGAGTGAATAAATGAAGATTTAGCACACCACTTCTGAAAGGTTGCCCCTGGCATGGATGTATTAAATCTAGCCATAGTTCGCATGCCTTTCAATGGACTTTGCTTAAGTTCACAGTGGATGCCATCAACACACCAACCAGTCCTGCATGTCTGACCTTAAACAGGGCTTTACTCCCTAATTCCTAGGTGGCGTAAGGCTGAAAACCTGAATTCTGGATCTCTCCTACAAGCCCCCACCCTGCTGTGATGGAGAGGAGCTATGCTGCTGACCTGAAGGCATACTTCCTCTCCAAGAGTGAGCTGTTATAATCACTGCACTGCCCATGCTTTTTTCCTATGGTGAACATGAAAATGCGATGGCAATCAGAGATGATGTCTGGGCAGCATCCTACACTCCTAGACCCCATCTGGGCTCAGTGGGAATGTGACAGGCTGAGAAAACTATCTGCTGTGTGGGGCTTGGAATATCAGAGACTGTACTGGGGGATTAGCGCTCTCAGGTCTTCTCTGCCCAGACCTGTGCCCGGGATATGCCAGGGAACTGAACTACATTCAGGCAGGAAGATGGAAGAGGAGAGCTCTCTAGCATCCCTGTGCACTGAGTACATCCAAGAGATGCCAGGAGACAGACTGACTGCCAGTTGCAGGGTCTGTTGTCTAGGCGAATGAGGGTTCATCTTTACTTTATCGCTAACCCATTCTCCTCCTTGTTCTAGCCGCCTGCCAATGCCCACGTGATGCCCTCCTTCACTACCATCAACATCAACAACCTCATGCACTGGCCTCCTGAGGTCGAGGAGGAGGAGGAGGAGCCGGGCGCCCCTTGCTTAGAAGGGAAAGAATGTGAGAGGTTTTTTTGCTGCATCGAAGACTGTCAGACGGGGACGTGGCGGGAGGGCCGCATCCGCATTCACATCTCCCGCCTGGACTCCTACTCCCGGGTTTTCTTCCCCACCGCCTTCCTGCTCTTCAACATAGTGTACTGGATCGCCTATCTCTATCTCTAGCTGGTTCCCAGCCTGTGCTGAAATAAACAAGGCCAACAAGATTTCCAAAAAAGGAACAAGGGAAACAGTGTGGATTCTCATTTTAGTCATTCATTGTTTCTGACACTTGTGCAACCTTAACCCCTCCCTGCCCTTCTGAGTAGAACCCATTGGGGAAAAAAAATTGTGGCTGGACTTTGATGAAAACCAGGTTGTCAACACACGGGGAACTTTCTTGTGAAAATTTCCAATTTTCTGTAAAAATACAAACCTGAATGTTTTCTCCATTTCCAATGAAACCCCAATAATTCCACAGAAAGTGCTGACAAAGGTGATTTGTTTTTTCATTTTGACAGGAAATCAAATAAATTTCCCAACGAACTCTACTCCTGAGTCAGCTTCTGTTGATATAGACTGGGGTGGTCAACCTGTGGCTCCGGAGCCACGTGCAGCTCTTCAGAAGTTAATATGTGGCTCCTTGTATAGGTACTGACCCTGGGGCTAGAGCTATAGGCATCAACTTTCCAGTATGCCAGGGGGGTGCTCACAGCTCAACTCCTGGCTCTGTCACAGACCCTGCCCCACTCCACCTCTTCCCATCCCTGCTCCTGAGCCTGCCAGGCCCTTGGTCCTCCTCCCACCCCACAAGCCATCTGCTCGCCAGAAAACAGCTGATGGGAAGGCACTGACTGGCATGGCTGCTAGTGGGAGGGAGGCTCTGGGAGTAGGCGGGGAGATGATGAGGGGCTGCTGACATATTACTCTTTGGCAATGTATATTGGTAAAATCTGGCTCCTTCTCAGGCTCAGGTTGGCCACTCCTGATATAGACCCTGGCAAAGGGCCATGGAAAAGTCAACAAAGACTGGAGGTGGAGAAGGAAAAAATGGCTACATCCTCCCCTCCATCAGGAGCCAGTGTTGTCCAAAATGTGGATGGCACTTGCCAGAAAGTGTGCATGGGCATAGACTGGGGATAGACCAGTGCATCCCCCAGCAGCCTCTACCAGCAGGGTTTCTATGGGACTCTCACTGTAGTCCACAGCTATCCCCTGCTATAGCAGATGGCACCAAGACACAGGGGCAGGGACTTTCCCTGACACTGGTCAGTCTATGAAGCTATGCATTTGTGAAATTTTAAATAAGTCTGTGAGGATCCATCTACTCTACAAATACAACCCTATGATGGGCCCAGTTACATCATGGTTGTATTCTGTAGTGTAGATCTATATTGCTGTCAGTTACAACACTGAATACAGTGTTGTAACTGAAATCAATATATTTGAAAATGTAGAAAAACATCCAAAATATGTATTTTAAATTGGCATTCTGTTATTGTTTAGCAGTGAGATTAAAACTGTGATTAACTGCAACTGTTTATTTAATATAATTAATGTGTTTTGTGTTAATCACTTGCGTTAACTGTCCTACCCTAACATTGTTTTATTTGTAGTGTAGACAGAGTCTGTCTTATTTTAGTTCTGTTTCAGGGGAACAAAGTGTGATCCCAGTTCTACTGCCCTCCATCAATGGGTCGTATCTGATGCCACAAATCATCCTATTGAAACCAATGGGGCTTCTTATGGACTGAGGTATTACTCAACCTGAGTAAGGATAGCAGAATCAGGCGCTGCTGAATTTAAAATAAACGTGCAAGATCCTTTTGCAGCTCAAACAGATCTATTTTTTAATCTTTAGGATTAAAAAAGAAAATTTAAACTGGAAGATTTAGGAGAAAGCCATGGCTCTGCCTACTCTCTGACACTCCCCACCCCTTTTCTGATGAGTGGCTCCCAGAAGGGGGCAGAGCTACTCAATAACATCCACAAGTGCCAGGTCTGCTACATTGAGTAACCCTTAGCCAGGTCAAGCAAGGGAAGGTAGGTATTTCCTTGCTCACATGCTGCAACAGAACTTGTGTGGCCATGTAACCTGGGGAGGGAAGCAATCTTCTCTCAGTGAGGGTTGGGGAAATATGCCATTCAGTGCTAAGCAGGAAGAGTCTGTACCGGTAGCAGAAAAACACAGAGCCGGATTCTCCACTGGAGTAACTTGTTGCTGCCCCATTTATACCAGCTGAACACCACAATGCTGTTTGCTGAAAGTGATTTCCCATTCAGATTTACTTACTGTGTAAATTAAAAAGAAATCTTTTATAAAGAGCATGTTTTAGAAATAACTGTCACTTTAAAGGCCGGTCCCAAGAAGAGAGACAACACCTGCAGGGAGTGAAGTTGGGAACAGCTGATTTACCGGACAGCTAACAGGTCCACAAGGGATCTGTACACTTAGAGAGCAAATTTGATCTTGTTTAAAGGATTCAGGATTTTGACACTGTTGAATGTGATCTGAATAATGATGTGTCATGTTTAATTAATTCATAAATGTACCCTTACCTTGCTTCCAGAGGGACTCAAAGGGAGCCTAATTAAGGCTACAGTAGTACAACACTTGGCTAAGTATAACCTAATAGGGTCAAACCTGCACAGCTTCTGGAAGGGGAAATTATGCCTGTCTAACCTGTTAGAGTTCTTTGAAATGCTGAATAAATCAGGAGATAAAGGTTTCCCAGCAGATATAATTTGCTCAGATTTTTTCCAGTGGCTTCTGAGAAGACAGAGCAGAATTATTGAGGTGGTACAAGGGGGGTTCTAATTAGAAGAAATTAATTAGGAAAAGGAAGTCTAGGAAAAGGAAGTCTAAGAAAAGGATAAAAATAGCTTCCTGAGAAAGAAATCTAATGGGCAGTGGAACTGTCTCCTTTGCGAATGGGAGTGAAGTCTCACTTGACATAGTAAAACCAGCAGTGTACTCGAGGATAAACTTGGGTACCCCACGTTTACCCACTTCTCATTTGGGGAATATGAATATGGAGTTTAAGTTAGTTCAGCTACTTTTTTTTTTACCGCTACACCACTGAATAAAATGAGATTGGACGTGGAAACATAATATATTGTATGAATCAACCCTGTCCTGACAGATGTGTGTGTGTCACTGGCACAGAACAGCTACAGCTACTACTGTTCTGCCATCACTAATTTCTATAATCCCCCAATAGGGTCTCTTTGAGGCTATTCCAGAAAATAAAAATGGTCATGGATTAAAAATTGCTTAAGTGACAGAATCATAGAAAAGGCCTGTTCTCAGAGGAGAACTAAGTAAGTATAGGGGCACCATGGGTTTGTATTGGAACCACCGTTACTTAATATATTCATCAAGGATTTGGTGGAGTAAGTGGGCAGCAGATGGTGACATATGCCAGTGACACTAATACCAGTAGATACGCCAGGCAGGTTTAAACATGATGGAAGACAAAGGTAATGCACATCAGCAAAGATAGTGAAAACGCCCCAGATACAGCCCTGGGTCTGGAATATATGTACTCTTCTAAGGAAACTGACTTAGGAGGTTGTCACGGAAAACATGATTATCCAGTAAGCAGCAGCACTTAGCAAGATAGATGCTTGGATATATTATAAAAGAGGATAGAATTCCCCACCCACAACCAACACACACACACACACACACACACCTCTCCGCTAATATAACAACGGGCAAAGTCAGAGCTAAGTGAGTACGCAAAGGTGTCATGGGAATATTATCCATTTACACTTGGGTCCATGATGGTATATACTGATCTGGGGGTGGGGGCAATCCTACAATGTGCCCAGAACCCTCAATTCCCATTCAGATCAATGAGAGTGGGGGTTACTGCGCATCTCAAAAGAACTGGTCACTCAGCCCTTGGTTGGATCCAGCCCTTGGAGAACTACATGCAATTTGGAGCCAACTCAACTTGAGGATTATTATATTACACAGGAGGAGGGGAGAGGTCTAGGGAAAGGAAAAGATGGTTAGCACTTGGGCTGGGTAGGACTTAGATTTGATGAGATACTGCAAAAAAAAAAAAAGGGTAATCTGGCCTGGAAAGATAGAGTGTTAAGATGGGGAAATGGAATTACAAGGACTAGGGCACAAGAGATCAAAATCAAGCAGATTCATGAGGGTAGGAGAAGAGGTTTCCTCTGGTTTTGATAAAATGTGTGCATCCCAATTATTACAATAAATAAACAAATGTATTCATTAACATTTTACATTTCTACAGCACTTTTAATCCATAAATTTCAAAGTACTTTGCAAGGATGGGTAAGGATCGTTCTACCATGTTAAGATCAGGAAAAATGAGGCACAGCTGAAAAAAAAAATGATTTCTCTTGGACCACAAAGCAAGTCTGTGGCAGAGCTAGGGTAGAACCCTCCTCTACCTTGAGTTCCCTTTCTTTCCCAGATTAAAGTAAGAACATCAGCCTTACTTATGAATTCCTTGGCTTATATCACAACCAACAACGTACGGTGGTCTCATTTTTGTTTTAAAATGGGATGAATGCTTACTTTTTACGTCCTTGTATGTTGTCCATACAAAGTGAACTGAGATGCTGACCAAACACACACCAGACTAATGACTGTTTTGAAGCCATGACACCAGCATTCGTGTTCTATACATTTTCTTTGAGAAAGGCTCATTTGTCACTTCACTGCCTCCCATTTTTGTCACCTCCCTCCACAAATATACTGTATAATGGAACAGTTTGAGACTGTAAGCTCTTCAGGGCAGGGACTGACTCTTATATGTGTTTGTACAGCCCCCTGGGGCTGTGATCTCAGTTGGGGCTCTTGGGTGTTAATTGTAAATGTACATAATAAACAGTATTAATATCAGTCTGCATCCATGAAAACTGTTCCCTGTCCTGCTACTGTGGATGGAAGGAAATGTTCAGCCAACAAGAGGATCTGACTACAACACGAATGAAACCCCGTCATGAGTGCTATCTTGTCCTATTTTTACGACATGAATAACCCAAATTTTATCACTAGAGTAGGACAAAATTTTGCATGTGAAATATTTCTGCTGGAAAAGGTATTGTCTTCAGAATTGAAATTTTCCCATGGGAAAATGTTAGTTTTGACCAAATTGTTTGATTTTCCAAGCAAAGCGAAAAATGTTTCAAATCAACATTTTTTGTTTCAAAATGTTTTGAAATAAAAGGGAAAAAATGTGGTTTCAACTTGTTGCATTCATTTCATTTTGAACCAAAAATAATGAAAATTTTCAATGGTAACATTTCCAAGTCACAACTTCTCAGAATTCTTTCATTTCGTGAATATTTGATGTTTTGTTTTGATCCAGTATGCAAAGCAACTTTGATGTGTTGAAATTTTCCCCACAAGAAAAATTGCATTTCTCAAACAGCTGTATGAAAAGTGTTATATTAGGGGCTGTGCTTGGTAACTTCTACAACAACAGAAGCCTACGGGAACATTCCCAGAAAACACTGTTCACTACATTTAGATTGACTGCTATTGAGCATACTGTGCACAGCACTTTATAAGAGAGGAATTCTCCAATCCCCGACTTGGTCTCCCAGCTGCTCATTATCCATTTCAGCCTCCCAGTCCCGCACCTTGTATGACACTTTCCCCCCTTCCACTATCAGCCCCTCGTTCCGCCGCAGTCTATTACCTTCACTACAGCATCACTAGAAATGGCCACGTTGGCCAGTTAGTCTGCATCGTTGTTGTGCAGGAGAATCTTTTGTGTTTCTTACCTAGGGGATCTTCAATTCACAGAAGAAAAAAAGGCAAGGTTAAAATAAAGTTTTTTAAAAAGCCCACATTTTAAGTAGACCCCAAACCTAAAAGAGATAAAACATTGATGTAAGACTAGTGGGTATGTTTCCCCCCACAGCCTTGAGAGTTGGCAGCTGACCAGCCATAGAGTGGCACCATTACCCAGCTTTGCGTCGACAGTTCTCATGCCATCACAGTAAAATGATCTGCTGGATCTTCGATGAGATGTGGACAGGCAGCTTTTGCTGTGTGATTCTTGGCCTCAAGAACGTAGCAGCCTGTGTTCCAAAACAGAGCAGACTCCTATGAACGTGGAAAGAAAACCTCTCCCTCCATGTGTCTTTCGTAGTATTCACACGTGGGTTCTCACAGGTCTTGCTCAGCCTGGATGAAGCCTAGGAAAAAACTGGGGAAGTTCCCAGCGAGAAAACTGCCAGGCAGTGACCCAAGAGGCACCCAAGTCAGTTGCTCACACCGGCCTGCAGGAAAGAAAGGAGTAGAGAGGGGGCAATATGCTGCTGTAATTAGTGACACTGCTTGAGGTTTGCCATTCCAGATGTTGTTTATTAAACATCGCAAAGGCATGTCAAGGGGACAACAAAAGAAAGAGAAAGTGGGGCATTGCTCTGATCACGTGCTGCAACCAACTAGGCCTTGTCTGGTCTTTCATTTTTTCCCCTCCTTTAGTGAAAAATGACTAAAAGATCAGACAAGGTCTGGGTTTCTCCCTCCCCCTTGTTCAGGCTGCTGGGGGTTTTTGGAAATGTCACCATGGATCCCAGTCTCCTCTAGGACAACAATAGGAATCGCCTGCTTCCAAATAGTCAAGATCTCGAACAGCATGGCACTGGGGCCCTCATCATCACCATGGAAACCAGTAAGCCTTCAAAGCAGCCAGCAAGGTTTGAGCTATAAAGGCATTGGGATTTTAATGGGATTTTTTTTCCTGTCAAGAGCTGAGGGGGAGTTGTTATTTTTCATCGGAAATGCTGTTCCGCCGAAGCAAGTAACTCTGTAATAATAATGACTTTGTAGGATTCCAGACTGATGCACAATGATTCCCAGTCAAATCTGCTCAGGAAAGTTGTATTTTCACTAAATACCCTCCATGCAAAATCAGGCCTGGGACCCTACAGTCAAGGTTGGTTCTCTCTGCATCACCAGCAAGGAAAAATCCAGCGAGAATTTATTTAACAGGTCTGATGATGATGCAGAAGCTGAAAGAGACTCCGGGTCATTCTCCCTTCACTGTGCTGGCTCTGTCAGGCTAACAGGATGGAACATGCTCCTAGTCAATAAACACCAGCACACGTAACTCTGGAAACACACAGAGGGCAGGCCTGCTACGTAAGAAGGGGATGTTTTTACAGTCACTCTTCTGATTAGAACCACACTTCAAGAGTATTTCTTACCCAAGCATCAGAGGAACTACTGCAGGTGACCTTGAAGTGACTGGGCTGGGATCCTGAAGTGATATAAAATCAGATGCTCGCGGTCTTTGTTCAGGGAAGCTTGCTCCTCAGTTCTGTATTTGTTTGGTTTGCACCTTTCAACCTGGAGAATGCCACTGCGTCTCACAAATCAAAGCAAAACACCAAGGTCCTCACTACCATGTTATTTCTGCTCTATTCAGGTTTTTATGCCATGCCTATGTCACCTGTGGCCCGCTTGAGGGCAACTCACTTAAGTCTGAGGCATCCAGCCGTCTCCTTTCTCAGGCTGGGATCCCGCAATCCACTCCCTGCAGTCCAGGGATTTGGGTGGCAGATTCCTGCAATCCACTGTGACTATCTCAGGTGGTCTGACATTAGTTCAGCACCTCTAGCTTTGTTCTTTCAGGGGCAATGAAAGGGTTAACCACTGATGAGCCAGCCAGTACAAAGTACTGTATATTCAGAACAAAAGCATTACAGAGAACACATATCATAAAACAATGAACAGCTTATACACCAGACTGGCTTACCAGGTGCTACCCATCTTCTACATGGAGACCCTGGTAGGATTTTAAGTACTTTAGGCATTCCTCAGAACCTGCCTCTCTTGGTAACAGTCTCTCAATCCAAGCATGGGCATGAGTGAATAGTGCTTCTCCAAGACCAGGGCTGTCACTTCATTTTCTGTTCTTTGTTTTTCAAGGCCTCTAAAACCAGGCCAAACCACTGTATCCCAGTGCCCTGGGGAAGGAGAAGTGAAATTTCCACAGAACACTTACCTACACTAGGTATTTACATTAATTACCCTCCAGCAATTTTGGTTCCTACAGGAAACATTTTTTAGCTCACCCTTTGAGCCAAGAATACAGACTAATGCCCATAAAGATATGCTGATGCAATAGTATTTGAATATTCCAGGTGTCCACAGCATCTGTCACATCTCACTATAATAATCTTTGAATATTCCCTGCTTCCAAAGTATGTCATTTGTCCCAGGCTACTACCATCTCAGCCCACTAATCCATCTCTAAAGGACTTATTCAAACATTTCAGACCCTGAATAACTTCAGAGAGATGCTCTTCATACAATCAATCCAAAGAAATGTTTTCTTCTTGCAGCCTAAATAAGGAATTTCTCCCTCTAGACTTCAATGGCTTGAAATCTAGAGTAGACAACACTCAATCATCAATTCATGACAGGTGTAAAGTTCAACATCTAACAACCCCCGAGATCTAAAACCAGGAAGAAAAATTTTCTACTAACTTTCATTTATACCAGCAGAGAGTTTGGCACAGAGACTTTATACTGCTGGAAAAAGAAGAGCTCCCAACGTCACACAGTAGTTGCTTCTAGCCCTGAGAAATCCCAAGATATCAGATGTTAAAATCATGGCACTATGAATGGAAAGAGCTATGTGGAGTCATTTTTACAAGTTTCTAAAATGAATTCATTATGATCTCTTTCTCTCCCTCTGAGCCTTGAACAGCTGGATTTACTACCCTAAGGGAGTCTGGCTTTGCAAAGAAAGGGATAAAAAATTTTATTGGTACTATTTTTTGCAACACTCGCTAAAACATTTTGTAAAACACATAGTATACAGACTTTCCCACTCATAAGTCAGGCAGCTATTCCAGACTTGTGCCAGTAAAACCTTTCTGTGATACCAAGCCATCAGCTCTCTTTTTTGGTCTCTCCATCAATAGAGAGAGGAGTGATAAATTAATTGGCTGTAGAGAGGATATAATCAATTGGCCCCAGAAACGGAGTACCTCTGGGATGAACTGCATTAATTGTTAAACTGCACAGAACCCCCTCCTGGCACTTGAGGTCAAGATGTAGAAAATGTCATACGCATCTGGAATGGTCAGGGGAGTAAACATGGATAAGACAGAATGGTCCAAGCTGAAACTTGGTGAGGAAACCAGGAATAACACCTCTATTGACATGGGAAGTTTAATGACTGTGGGTGGTCAGGGCCTCAATTTCAGGTGTTATTCAAAAGACAATAGGCCTAATTCTCACTTACTAGGGAGGGAAGCCTCAGGGCTGCTATAATTGATGCTTATGGCCCCCTGTGACTGCCAAGAAGCAGAGAACCATCTCAGCACAGTGTACTGCAGCCATACCTCAATATATCGGGATTTGCTTGTGATTCAACCTCTAGACCATGGGCTGGGAGCAGGATGGGCATAGAGCCCTGGCAACAACTCTAGACCTCTGTGTATTCTCTGTGTTTCTACTCAAGATCCATTGTGGTGCCAAAGCAGCATGATAAGGTCTTGGAAAAACTGAAAGTCAGGCCTAGTAATTCCAGCAGCACAGCACGTCGCAGCACCAGGCTGGGACATTTTTTCTTTTCTGACTCAGAGGAGAGTACCCTGGCTGAAACACGAGGACCTAGGCTCCATTGCCCAGTACTGAGCAAATCCCTCGGGTGTCAGCACATCTCCCGAAGTCACAGCCCTAGCCAACACAGCACTGACAAGTAGGGGATCACAGATAGATGCAAACTTCCAGAGTGTGGACTTTTCCAAGTTACCACTCAAATGCCCAGCCGCAAGGTCTAAAGAAATTTTCAAAGCCCTTCTGGTTCAGAAATCATCCTGCTCACATAATGCCGAGCTCATGGATTTCTCTAACCCCCACGTCTCTCTCTCTTAGTGACCCTCAGGGCTGGCCCATAAGATTTTGGCACCTGAGGCACTCTCACATGGTCCGTTGTTTGGGCCAAAACTTTGAAAGGTCTCAATTCTGCCTGTTCTACTCCTCTCATGGTACTGCTCTGCTACCTACCCCAATAAAGGAGAACCAACAACTTTAAAATGCCTTGTTCAAAAATTTTAAGTAACACTTAACTTTCATATGTCTGAACAACAAATGTAACTTTTCTTGTCTGCATAGTAAACACTGGCATATATATCTGTTTGAATAATCAGAGTGATGCTTTCCATGGCTTCTTGGTTGCAAAGATTTGAACTGCTTCCTGAAGGTCCACAGTCTGGGCCATCTCATGCTCTATTGAGATGTTTGCAAGGCCAACCAACCTCTCTTGTGTCATTGTGGAGTGTAGATGTGTTTTTATTAACTTCAGCTTGGAGAAGCTGCGTTCTCCACTGGCAGCTGTTACAGGAAGTGTTAGAAGTATGCGCAGAGCCACAAAAGCATTTGGAAAGAGGGTGGTCATCTTATTTGTGCACATATATTCCAGAACAGCCTTTGGAGTTGATCCTGCTGAAATGTATCTTGAAAGGGCTTTCAGTTCATCAGCTAAATCACTTGCATCATCTTGTGTCAACACTATCTCTAGTGCCCTGCATTGCTGGTGTAAGTCTTCTTCAGGAATAGTGAGGAGTTTTGGAATATCATACAACATCCAAAATATACTGCTGTGTTCCTTGAGCTGCATGAAATGTTCTTTAACTGACTGATTAACCAGATGCTAGATTGTTCAAAGAATTCAACTTTGAATCGTTATTTGAGGTCTTTTATGGGATTATCCTGTTCCTTGTAATCAAAATGTCGTCTTCTTCGGTGACTCTTGTATTCTTGAATGGGTGGGAAAATAGCTTCAGTGTGAAGTTCCTCTGCCAACTTCTGTGCACTCTTCAGAACATTTTGAAATCCCTCATCTGACCAGTAAGACTGTAGCTATGACTTTGCTTTGTCCAGTTGTTCCTTTGCTCCAGTTATATCAAGGTCAACACCCTGAGTCTCTTGCTTACAACGTTTATTTCAAACAGTATGTCATGCTACAACACTAAGCCACACAGAAATTTGAAGTTATGTATGTTTCTGATTATTCCATTTCCCTCTGCCACTGTTCTCCCACGAACAGATCCTGTCATAGCATTATCCTCCATAATGGCAACTATGGCATCATCTATCTTTCCAATTTGGCATTTGATAGGCTTTATCGCCTCCACTCGACTTTCCCATTGTGTGGCACTCAGTGGTTTCAGTGTCCGAGAGGATGTTCCCAGATGTTGCCTCAAAATTTGTCATCGATGACTTGATGCAGAGAAAAATACATAGATGTTTTGAATTACATTTTAAAATTCAGCAGCCTCACTAGAAGCTGATGCTGCATCAATGACTACCAAGTTCAATGAATGAGAACTGCATGGGACAAATAAGCTAGAGGGTTTAACTCTTGGATCCGTGTCTGCACTCCTCTGCCCTTTCCTCTCATGTTGGTATCATTATCGTAACCCTGACTTCTCATGTCATAATTCTCATATCTTCCAGCTTTTCAAGAAGCACATTAGTCTCATCTCAAGCTCTTTCTATCTACGGAATGCTCTCTGGTGATTTGCTGCCTTCTCGTTGCATGACAGATTTCTAACCAGATTTTTCCAGTCCTTTGTGGCTGGAACATTAGACTGAATGAGTTTGCAACAAAAAACATATGCAGCATTCTGGGGTTTTGAGTACAGAAGCCATAGCCTCTCCACTTTGTCACCATTGGGGATTTCACACCAGTAATGTGTTGAATGGAAACTTCTATTTTCATTGTCTTTGGGGAAGATGAAGTTTTTCATTTGCTATGGCCTATGCAGTACAGGGAAGTCCTTCAGGCGACTGCTCAAGTGGGTCCACAGTCCTGGATCATCTAGACTTAAGGAACTAAACTCAGCTGCAGCTGTTTCTTGCACCTCTACCTCACTCTTCTCTGATCTACACTTTTCTTCAGGAATGTGCATGGTTACATCCATTTGAGATGGAAATATGGATGCTGCAGTAGCTGCCAGGTCACCTGCACTCTGGCAAACTGGAAGATCAGGCATCACTCTCATCTTCACTGGGGCCTGAAGGCTCACCATGAACATTTGTGTCTATGTATGTTGGGAGAGCTCCTTCCTGCTTAGATAGAAAAGCTTTCTTTGCTTTCTTTCTCTTTCTGAATGCTGCCCCAGAGGGGCATTTTCTTCTTTCACTCATGACTGCTGTTCTGTGCCAGCTATAGTGGCTCTCAACATTCATTTGAAGGGGACAAATAAGCAGGCTGGTAGCAGGGCCTGAGTGAGGGAAGATATAATATCTTAAGGGCCCACTGGCTCCTATTACTTCAGTTGACTGCCTGTTCTCCTCAAGTAGGTTCAGGGAAGCAGCAGGAAACAGGGAGCTCCCTGAGAAGCTGGTGTTAATCAGTCCAGGCTCCTGGGGGTGCTAGAGAGGTACATAAGAGACTCCTTCTCCGGTCTCCCTGAAGCTCCTGCTGCTTTCTGTTATTCCCTCTCACCTCTTCTCCTGCCTGCCTGTTATGTCGCTTGTGTCCTCCTTTGTCCAGCACAGCACTTCACCATCTCTGTGCATCTAGAGCAGAGAGAATACATATGCACCAGTAGCAGACACAATTTTCTACACTCTGGGTCCTAGTGGCGTCCCACCTCCACCCACCCGCAGTCTGGCACGTAAGGCAGCTGCCTCAGTTCGTCTCATGGTAAGGCCAGCCCTAGTGACCCTGGGAAGGAAATGGGGTCTCCCTTCCTTTTCTTCCACGCATGCAGTCACTACATCGAGCATGGGACAGCAGCCTAATTTCTACAGCATACGTCAGAGATGCCACAATCAGGTTCTCAGCACAGCAGTAAGCATGGAACATAGACCATGGGCCAAATTCTGGCCTCTCATTTTACTGCTTAAAAAGGAACTGAGTTCTTTAGAAAAACTGGCCCCCAAATACTGTCCATGCAGCTGAAGGGCAAAGTTCTTCACTTTGAGATGATGGAGACTTAGTCAGAAAAAGAAGTAAAACAAACAAAAACCCACACAACTAAGTGTAAAACCACATACATTTTTGCAGTTTTTTATTATCCCCTTTACCTCCCCTTTTTCCCAAATAGAAAGTCTCATTTTTTCCACTTTTCCCCCGACTAGGAATGAACAGTGGCAGGCAAAAACCAGGAGAAAAAAAATGGGATTTACCCACTAAAACAAAATGAAAACAGATCAACATTTGGAGGAAATTTTCAACATTTTTTGTTTCCAAATGCTCACCTAAAACTAAAATATGTCGATGAAAAATGATCGAACCGCAAAGCAGCCAGGAGACAGGAGACCTGCAACTGAGCAGATGGAACTGGGATTCCAGTCTGGACTGGAGAATTGGGGTTACTGTGCCTGGCTGGCTGGCTGACAGCAGATTCTGAACACTGTGACATACAAGGCCCAGAGCAGATGGAATAATAACCCTTCTCCTATTGCCATGATCTACTGCTCCCAGTCTTGTTCCCTGTCATCAGCTTGATGTGGAAGATAGTGTCCCATGCTGTATCAATAACACAGCAACCCAGGCTTAGCTACACCCACTGGTGGTGCAGTGAGGCCAGGGAGGGATGACAACATGTGTGGAGATAGTGGGCCATCTCCAATCCATCACCGAGCTGATTTCTGGCTCATCTGTTACGGGTCCCGGAAATGTTTTCTGCCACCGTCTCTTCCAAATGCATAAAATGAAACTCAGTGATTCCCTTCCAATAATTGTGCCTTTTTCAGTGTTTTTGTCACTGTGGGGTAAGCAGCTGGTTTTAACTCAGAGCCAACTAGCACACAGAGGGAGGAATGCAGTGTAGCCACTCTGACTGGGCTTTTGGGTCTTTTTCTTATATGGGATCCAATTACCCTCCATCCCCGTCCCAATTTTTCACATTTGCCATCTGGTCACCCTAATGTGCCGCTCTCCTCTGCTGGGAGGAATACGTCAGACCTGATCCACAGCCACACAGCTAAGATCCAGATTTCAAACCCATGAAGTTCAGGGCTGATAGAGCCTCAGATTTCGGTTCTGCCCAACTTAAAGAATGGAGGCCTTTGCACTATCCAAAACTGGATCCAGGTTCTAGTTTTAAATATGTTCTGATCTAAGGCTGGTTCAGGCCCTTTCCTAGTTTCATCCACATAAAATTTCCTCATTATCTAGTGGCCAATGGCCTGAAACAAGATGCAGACTCTGTGATATTATTATTAAATTGTGTTAATTACATTCATAATAACAACAACAACAACTCCTTCTGGAAAAAAATCCCTATTCAAGAAAGCACTTAAGCATTTGCTTAACTTGAAGTCCTAATAATATTGGGGACTTGGTTAACTGCTTTCCTTACTTAAAGCCCTAGATCAGACCAATCAACAAACTGTACACAGACCTTTCCCTCACAGAAATGCAGCCACTTCTGGGGTGGAAAGCAGCAGCCAAATACTGCTCAGCAGTCTAAGACAGAAGGAGAAGGAAACAGGCTCCACAACAAGCAAGAGGAAGAATTTACAGAGCCAGAAAGCAACTATCCTGATTGGAACAGGTTCAGATGCTAGGTCTAACAGTCATATGCCTGCAAAATAAAAAGAGAAGAAATGCTAAGCATTTTCTAAAATAAAATTTAAATGTTTTCTTATTTTAACGAGGGATGATAGCAGCAGTTGCATCACCAATTTATTATAACTGTGGTATCTATCAGCTCCAAGATCGGTGCCCCTTTGTGCTAGGAACATCTAATGAAACAACAATTTTTGCCCGAAAGTCTTTACAGTCCAAGAATGTCTGAGAGAAAACCAGTGGATGCCACAAGGAGATGGGGGAGCACAAGGAAACAGTCAGACTGTTAGGATTAGCATAATATTTTGGCACAGCTAAGTACACATACATTCAACTGAAAGGAAAACAGCACTAGGTGTGCACAGCAGAGAACACAATATCAATTACTTTGCCAAAGCCTCATACTCCCAAATAACAAGGCAGTATATTATTGATTTCTTTCTACTCTACCATGTAGGTGAAATTTTGGACTTGAACCTTTTTGCACTTCCAGCAGCCTGAGAGGAAAATCAGGCCTTTTATCTTTACTAGCTGACTCAGACTTGGGTTGTGAAGCTGTTTAACTGCAGTGTAGCTATCCAGGCTCTGTCTGGAGCCCAGACTCCAGGACCCTGCAAAGTGGGAGAGTCCCAGAGCTCAGGCTGCAGCCCCAGTCAGAAGATCTACATCATAATTAAACAGGCCCTAGAGCTCAACACGGGCTATTTAATTGCACTGTAGACAATACCCCTAAGGATATGTCTGCACTGCAGGCTGGGAAGGGAGGTGATTGCAACACATATAGATACATACAAATCATAGTTTTGATCTACAGAGTTTGGATACCACCGCACATGGGCTTCATTGCAGACTATACAAGCCCGCTTGGGATGCTGGGTAATTATCCAAGAGGGTAGTTTGTGCTATCATGGCATTATTGTTATGGGCACCTGAGCTAGCTAGGTTAAAGCCAACTCGAGGGTGTATCCATCTGCTGCAGTCACACATCTGACTGCATTGTAGTCACGGCTCTAACTGGAGTGTAAAGATATCCAAAAGGCCTGCATCACAAAGAACCGGCCTGATTTCTTTGGCTAATGGCTGAGTTTGAAGAATTAATTTCTTTGCCCTTAAAATAAGTTTTCCTTGATCCTTATTAATATTGACAACAGAATCCAAAGACACAGGGACACTGGAGGAAAACTAAAGTTCAGTATCCTGTGGCCTTTGGAAAGCCTGGCATTTCTACAGCATTTAGGAACTGAATTTACACTCCACATCTCTAGGGTTTGCACACTAAGGAGAACGTAGCTAGTGGCAAGAGTCCCGTGTTTAGCCTCAGCTCATCCAGTTCCTAACATGCTTTGGTCAGTGAGTATAGAGGACACCATCTGTCACCAAGGGGACCTTAGAAATTGGCTTAGACACAATGGTGTTTAAACACAATCTCTACACACAGCTCCTAGATCTGTGTAGATGAGGCTGCACTCTCCTAATTACGCTGACAGAGACTGTTTGCAGGTCACAGCAGATATGGTTATAACCTAGGTCTCAACTCTGCTTATTGATTCCCTCAGCTAGCATGTGTACTTATTCAATCTTCAGCATACGAATCAGAGCCCAGTAGACTCTCTTCAGCTGGATTCATTTTAACCTCAGGTCCATAGTTGATTAATTTATGTCCTTATACATTTTATTCCACAATGCTTTGTCAAACATTGTAATTAAAGTCCCTGCTCTGTGAATTCTTTTGTCCATTCAGCTGATGCCAAGAGACCTTGGTCCCATTATGCTTCTCATCCCCTGGCACCACCAAAAAGTACCACTGTGTTTTCAAAGTCCACAACCTCTGTTTCACAGATCCCTCCTTCCACCCCCATCCCCACACCCATCATAGGGCATTGGTCTACATGGACTCCAAGGAAGAACTTACCCCCACCCCAGTACTGAACCACCAACACCCCTTCCTGCTTCATTCATCCTTGCAGGTCTCCTAAGCAAGAATTGAGCAGATCCAATCACAGAGATTGTGAGACCTGATAGGATCACACTTTATGTATGGTCACGATGGCCCCCCACTCTGTTAGCTAAAGTAGTAGATACATCTGATTTGGGAGCACACGGTGTGAATTCTGTGCAAGGTTTGTAGAGAAAATTGGGGCCCTGGCACATCTGTAGCCTTGGATTGTTACAATGGGTAAAAGAGACCCATCATTTTATTTAGTCTTGCTGTGGGGCATGAGGAGATCCCCTGCTAACATGATCAAGGACTTTTATTTGCATTGGTAACAATAAAATGGTTTCCCAGAAGAGCAAAGGAACTAGACATTTTCAGCAAGATACAAGCCCAGAAGGCTGTTTAAAAGTTTACCTGTGCATCTTCCCGATGTCCCCAGCCTGCAAAGGCAGATAAAGCGCTTGGAGTTCCAGTCACAGCACTCTGGAAAAGGAATTCTGAGCCCTCGGCATGCCATTAGAGTCAGCCTCCCTCTGTTCTGAGGCTCATTAAATCCAGCCTGCCATCAGCTTGCAAACTAGAAAGCTGTAAGAGATGTGCAGTAACCTAGGCAAGAGTGAGAAAGTCTTGGAGTCCGCCCCCCTCCATAACTCCCCACCAAGCCTTTTTCCATCCACTGACAAGCTCTTTCAGAAATAGCATTCTCCTGCTGATCTGATGGGCTCTTCTCCAGTGGAGGACATCGAGACATGTCTGAAACACTGAGCTAACAGCAATGCAGGGTGTTATACATGATGTTTTTCAAAGGCCAGAGCAGCAGGGTGAGACAATGCTGGTGAATACGGCATGATGAGTTTCACGCTCAAGGAGAACGACAAGCACTCCAGCAACCTTCCCAAGGGAAATGAGCCAGGTTCTGCGAGACCCATAAGGAGCAGACATTTATACAGCTGAGGTTATGGGAAGTCAGAGGAAGAGCGTATGAAGTGTAGATGGTAAAAGTGGCTGCTGAACTAAAATTAAGTACAGAGAAAAGTCTGTCTGGCCAATCCAACTCTGGGTCTGTTAAAGTCGTGTGGGGAGGGCAGAGCTAGGAAAAGCCAAAGCTGCAGTTGAGATCCTACCATCTCAAAATGTCTCAGAACTGAAGCAATCCCTCTGGGGGACAGATTCTGGAGCAAATTCAGACCTGTCCTTAGAAAGCCAGTCTTGGCAGGTTGCTTAAAGTAGACCCTGTGAGGATAAACCACAGAGGCCCATTTTCAGGGATGTACAGCATCTGTTGACCATGCTTCACCTGATGTTTCCTAATCTCCAGCCTTTTCAGCAGATGCTGGCAGCTGTAATCTCAGTGGGGTGCTTCTCCTCTTACAGAGAGATGGTGGTAAGCCTAGAGCAAATTGTTCCATAGGCTATCAGGCTGCGAACCTATAGACCCCTATGGAAAGGTTTGGCAAGTTTATGACAATGTGAGAGGTTCACAAGATATTTGCAGGGTCTTGATCATTTCTCCTTTCTGACAGATCACCAGCCATTCTGTAATGACAGTACAGTCCCAGGGAGACAGACCTTTACGGGCTAGAGATTACTCATGCCTTTGATGAAATTAAACCCTATTACAGAATATATAGCAGGGAAGTCTACCAGTGGCTGACCTCTTATCAAGGAGCCCTAAAATTGCATCTACACTGCAAGTTTCAGTGATAAAGAAAGCTATGTCAGCTAAGGGGCACTTTCTCATAAGCCTTAATCTCCCTACGGCTTCATTCCCCCACCTTTTGTCTCTTTATCTTGTGATCTCTTTGGAGTGGTTACTGTCTCTTGCTAGTGCCTGGTCTACACTAAAATTTAGGCCAACCTAGCTACATCACTCAGGGATGTGAAAATTTTCATGCTATGAGCACCATGGTGAGGTGGATCTAATCCCCAGTGTGGAGGCAGCTAGATTGACAGAAGGATTTTTCCATAAGCACAACTATCAGCTTTCGGAGAGGTATAAAGCATCTACACTACAGCGGTGTAGCTTCAGCACTGCAGCTGTGCCACTGTAGCAGTGGCAGTTAGACATATCCTAAGTGGATGGACAGCACCTAGGCCAATGAGACGCTGACCTTGGTTGGGACAATTAGATACTACTGAGATACAGCCAGAATTCCCCTGGCATGCCTCAGCACTGGAGGGATTTCACACCAATGGCTACTCAGCCCCTCTTTCCCTCACTCCATTGATTTTGCTGCATGGTGGAGAGGGATTGTTATATTTTACAATTTATTTTAGTCATTGCTGTAAAATGTAATCTAAGCACATGCAACAGCTCAGGGAGAATCAGAAGAGGATTAGACATTTGTATGAATAAGAATAGCTTCTGAGGTTAGTCTAGCTGGGATGAAATATAATAAGGCTCTCAATCTTCATGCTTCAGGGCATAAACTGATCCCAAGAGAGGTGCCAGGAAGAAATTACTTCTCCTGGCATTGTATTCTACAGCCAGGTGCACAGTCGGGGGTGGGGGTTAAAGATAAAGCACCCCTTATTTGCTAATATTGGAGACACAATCCTGAACTGATAGGCCGTTGGCCTGCTCTGGTGCTGTGTTGTGTTGTAGGAATTTTTTTTAAAAAAAAAGAGGCCAAGGGAGTCAAGTGCTCACTTTGTGTACCTAACTCCCTTCGGTTCCTTTGCAAATCTCAGCTGTAATTGCTATGGGCTTGATCCAAATCAATTAAGGTAAATGGGTGTCTTTCCATTTAGTTCAATGGGCTCTGGACCACACCCTCTAATGTTTTGCCTTTTAAACACTCAGCCCTGTTTATGCAGACCCTGAGCTTCTACCCTTACCCCATGCAACCTGAGCTCTGTTATTACACCATATTAATGATGCTAGCCCCAGCCGATTAATAAACTGGCCTTGGGCTGCTGATCTCCTTGGACCATTAAACCCAACCCCAGCCAGTAGGCTATTAATCCCCAGACCAGTGATCCCAGGCAAGGTCACTGTTATCACCATCAATCCTTTTAGATTCTCCATCAGCAGCAAAAAGGGGAGGAAACCATTTGCATTTGTCACACAGCACCATCTGTTCCCTGATGTTAAAAAACGGCTACCGAATTCCGTAGCAACTGCCCTCAATGCTCGAGCTTAGCATTTCTGTCTAGTCCAGGCTATCACCATGCTGCATGGATAATCCACAAAGATCGTGCTGTTATTGCCTGAGATAGATCTAGAGTATTCACACCACCAATAGCCGTTGCTGGGATATACATCCTTTGGCTAGGAATGGAATTTATTGTAACAGATGATTAAGGTGATGATACCTGCATTGGCAGTTTCAAACACAGATGCAGCAAAGGAACAGAATTACCCTAACACCTGTAAAAGTGGCTCCTCGGAGAATCTTGAACTAGCTACCTCATTTCCTCCTTTTCTTGTCCTCATCCAAATACTCTTTATTTGCCCAGCAGTAATCAAATACCTGTAATCAGCTTTAATGAAGCCAGTGGAAATTGACATTTCTCATAGCCTGGCCTTAGCCTACCATTAATTCAACCCTCACCCTACGTTATGAGATATTTCCATTCTTTTTCAAGCTATTTTTAAACTCATGTCATCTCCAACTCCTTAGTGTCAGACATTGAACCTGAACCTCAGGGGCAGACCCCAAGCCTTTTAAAAATTCAAAGCTTCTTCTGGGTTTGAACCTAGGACCCAAGCCAGTGAAATCCTAAGGAAATCTGTTTCCAGCTCAATTGACTTCTCATTAAAAATGCAAAGGGAAACATTTTTGCTGCCTCTAACTAGACACAAACTTCCCAGAGTTTTATGGTCTAATTTGGTTTGGTAGCAAAACTTAAAATGCAATTAAGCCATATTAGAAAGGAAAATTAATTGAATCTTCTCCTTTGTAACCTGGGTTCATACTACCTCAATACATTGGGTACATCTATACTGCAAAAACAAAAAAACAGATCCAAGGCAGTGAGTGACAGTTCCTAGGTCAACTGACTCAGGCTTGGTGTGGGTTAAAAACAGCACTGTATACATTTCCCTCAGGCTGGCGCCCAGACTCAGAGACCCACCCACTCCCTCCCCTGCCAGGTTTCAACGCCCTGAGCAGGAACATCTATGCTGCTGCTCCAAAGCACAATCCCCATACACCCAGGATCTGAGACTCGCTGCCACAGGCTATTGTGGGGTTTTGTTTTTTCAGCATCAACATATGCTTAGCTGCTCAAGACCGCCCAGGAAGAGGCACTAACAACTCCAGTAGGAGCGATGAGTGTTTGTTGCCTCTAAGGATCAGGCTATGCTAGTGAAACCCCGGAGGTGCAAAAGCATGCGAACTGAAAGGGAAAAAAGTGAGCTGAAATCTATCATGTGACCCCACCTTCGCACAACTCTAAACAAGGCCCCTGCACATTGCCGTGCAGCTAACAGCCAGCCAGAGAGGTGGTCTTCTTTTAGCAAAAGAGAAGAGAAGATCGATTCCCTACTCTCTCACAGCCACTCTGTGACGTTGAGACAATCATTTAACCTGTGTGCCTCGGTTTCCCAATCTGTAAACTGGTGATGGCAATACTACGTTGTTTACATTAGAGGCTCTTTGGGGCTGGAAGTGTCTCCTATTACATGTCCACACGGTAACTAGCATATTGGTGTGACCTCCATTCCAAGTCCGGGGGTTACTGGACTATGCCTACAGCTGCAATGCTCAGAGCTGAAAAAGTTAACAGGAACTGAGTTTCGCATGGATTTCTGGTTTCAGTGAAGCCTTGGCTCCAGCAGGACACACAGAATTCAGGCAGCATTGATGGGTGCCAAGGCTACAACAGCCACTCGACAAAAAAAAAGAAAAAAACACACCTCTAGCCCAACACTCCCATCTTCCTTTCAAGTTATTTACATCAAGCATAGAGATGAGCCGTCTGCTCAAGTCTTCCCAGGATTGCGTAAATCTTTACTCACTCCAGCTGCCAGGGAGCCTTGTTTGTTGGTGGGCATTTTTAATAGCTGCTGGAATGTTATAATTAGCCTTTGGACTGAGTAGTCTCCGATGGAAGTGGTGGAAGTCCCATGCTGCTCAAGTTATTTACCATTCAGCTGAAGAAAAAACTGCAGGGTATTCTTTAGGGAGTTTTCTGTGGGGGAGGGAGTGGTTATAGCTGCCTAAGAGGGTGTTTCTGCCCTTCTCCAGTCTATAAGATTAATTATAGTTATTAATCATTTAAGAGGCTATAATAATAATTATCCCTAAATAGCAATTGCATGCCTATATATAGCCCTAACGGATCCCACAGCACCGCACAAATTCTCCCTGGTGGCCTCATCCCCTCTCAGTCTCAGCACATCGCTGTGCCTTTCACAAGCCCAGCCCCAGATGCGGAATGGTACCATGGCAGTGTCCTGCACCTGCAGCAACAGGCAGGGGTATGTCCCGTGCAGAGCTCAGAGAGTCTGGCATGCCTCCAGCAGCACTCGCAGAGAGTGCAGGCAGCTGACGCTCTTGTGGAATATTGGAGGCGCACCGTTCACTCCCCAGAGCAGCCTGCATGGAACTACGAGGGATGAGCACAGGTTGCAGGAGGAAAGAGTTTGGAGGCGGCACCAGTAAGTCAGTCTGTGTGCACATGGCTGGAATGCTGGCTGCAGTGGCAGGACCTCTGTAAATAGTTCTCTTAATAAAGAAAGATCCAGTTTAGATTTAGAGAGACTTCCCACAGGGCCAGCCAGAGCCTGAGGCGAGGAGGGCTGCCATGCACCTGCCCCAGCCAGCTGCAGCCTTACTGGGGCTCGTGGAGCTGTGCTGAGTGTCATGCTTCCCATGGTCCTTGCACCAAAAAGTTCACACAGAGGGACTGCAGGGCCAACCAGGGTCTCACCCTTAACATTCATAAATAACTATCCTGAATATGTACATCCCATGTGGTGGATTTGCCCAGATTTATCCACTCTATTCCCCAGTTCTCCAAACAACCACCGCAATCAGCGATTGCAGAGGAAACCATCCACTCACCAGCTGAAATTTTCCAAATCAACTCAAAATCCCATGCTCACTAGCTCAGCTTATAGCCTGCCCATCGAGGGATGAGCTGATACACAGGTCAGGCAAAGTCACCCAGCTCTGTGCCACTTCACAGGGGCCGTGTGTAATGGGGGATGTGTCAGAGATTAGACAGCACAGCAGAGAGACAAAGGCAAGAGTACAGGGAATGGATGTAAGAGGAATATAAAAGCCAGCTGAATAATTAAAGAGAGGAGACATTCCTAGATGAGAACAAAATGAAAGAGTTGTGTGATTTGAACAGAAGTGGCCTTTTCACTTCATTACAAGGAGCTGGTGTCCTTATCTGGTTATTAATATTTCCAGCTGAATTAGCCTGAGGTTAAAAATGGCTCAAAGGAATAAAGAGAGCACAAAAATGCACTGTAAAGTCTTTATATATATTTATTTCTTGGGAATTAAAACAGAAAGGGTCAAGTGCCATGGGATACCCCCTTGGAACAGTCCTGCGCCAGCCAGAGGAGATACACAAGGTGACCTAAATTAGGGCTTTTCCACCACCAGCAGCTGCGCTTTTGTGTGAAGTGAGTTTGACATATTTACGGCTGCTTTACAGTGTCACCTTCCGGAAAGGGAATGGGTCATCATTAACACGTGCTGTAAACACTCTCTGGCAGGCTTGGGCACAAGCGGCGGGGAACTCTTGAACACAGAAGCCAGATCTTGCCCTGCCTCAATCCCACTGGGTACAGCGGAGTCACTTAGGGTGCACATAATGGCAGGAATTACCCCTTGTCATGCAGGCTTGCTTTAAGAGGTGGAACACTTGGAACAATTTATTCTCCTTCTCTGTTCCCTCGTGGGACCCAGGTGAGTGTCCTGTAATGGGGGAAATGGACTCCAGGGCTCTGATCAGTGGATGGCACTGGGCTGCACTCCATGGCCCCTCAGAACATCCCACAGGAAGTCCTTGTGAGCACTAATTTAGTAGTACAGAGCCTATGACACATGCTTATGACATAAGAGCAGTTCTGCTTCTACTCAGTAGATGGCAGTGGCACGTATACACACCCCTTCAAGAAGCTTTTTGTAGAGACGGGCCCAAGACATCTTATTAAATCCTGAATTACAAACATCCCAAACATGCCTCTGGACTCCATGAGGTTGATGACTCCGATAACAGGTATAAGGACTAGCCACCAATTTGGAGCTAGGTTTAGATTTAAAACTTCTCAGAACCTGAGATATGTTGGTTGGAGGGGTTGGTCCGTTGAAGCCCCTTTCTAGTTTCTGGCTGAGCAAGGAAGTGCTAAAACCTCATGAGAAAGCCAGTTCTCAGTTTATTCTCAGACCAGTTTTGTAGACTCAAAGGAGCTAAGCATCCGATATACTGAGCACTCCTCCATATCCCTGATCAAAATTTTTTCCCTTATAGCTTCTCTTTTAGCTCCAGCAACCGAGAGTACAAAAACCACCCAAGCAAAAGAGAAAAGAAAGATGAAAGCTGACACACATCAATAAAGGATGAAGATGCTGGATGGGGCCTGTGATCAGGTATACGTGACCGTATTGATTGTCCAACAAATGTCTTAGAGGTACCAAAATGCGCCCCATACACGTAGGGGATTCTGAAATTTTAATATGAAAAATCATATCAAAAGGATATTTTAAGCCTTTGAAATCTTCCTGAAATGGACCCAGCAGCTGGTGAACCACTGGGCTGAATCACAGCCCAATCCTCTCTCCTGAGTGGTTGGCACCATAGCATCTGAGCACAGTACAAAAACATTAGTGAATTTATACTTACCACCAGAGCTGGGCAGAAGGATTTCTTCAAAAATGTGGTGGCTGCAGCTAGTCTTCCCGCAGGAAAGAATTATTTCAAAATGACCGTTTGATCTAGAAAAGAAGATAAAAATGTTTCAATTAGTATTAAGTAGCAGCTGCCCTTAATGATAAGATAAAACAAGAGAGCAGTTCAACTATTATGACGAATGGCATAGTGGTAATGCATATGTTGCGTAAAAAAACAAAGACAAAAATCAAAATACATTTTTGGAATTCCAAAATGGAAGTCTCCAAAAACTGAAGTTTTCCAGGCTGCAGGAACTTTTGAAGATATTTGTTATTCTAATTTGGACTGAAACCAAATTTCAAAGTCTCTAGCAAAGTAGAAATCCTGAGTTTTGACGAGCAGTAGTCTCTCAAACCTCCCTGGGTGGTGGATTAGCCTTATAATTCATATTTTGCATGTAGGGAAAAGGAGATTAAATTACAGATTAAATTCAAGGCTTTACCTCACACAGGAATGGAGTTGAAATCTCCTAAGAGATAGATCAATGCTTTAAACACAAGACCATCCTCCCACACCCCCTTAGCAGCCTCTCCTCACAAACACACATGGGTTACCATATGACCTCCATTACCACAGTATCCAAGTGCCTCACAGTGTAACCTTTAGCCTTACAACACCTCTACAAAGCAGGGATTACAGATAGGGAACGGGGAAACTGAGGCACAGAGCTACTAAATGCCTTAAACAAGACCATACAGGGCATCTGTGGCAGAGCAGAGTCAGTTCCTAGAGCTGGAGGCTGGATTTCTGGTGCCTTAAACAGAATCAACAGCTTTTACTTTGTACTAAGAACAGCCCTGGTTTTCCTTTTTGTGGTGGGAGTTGTGGAGAAAGGGTGGTGTTAAGATTTAAAAGTTGGGAAACTGAGTCTTAAGTCTACCCAATTCTGGCTTAATCAATTTTCACCTGTATTTATATCGTTTCAGACAGAATTATTGTTACATAGTGTTTGGACATAGTTGCCAGACATAAATGTAGCTGACAAGGTGACTTGGTAAATGGGCCCAAGTTACTGCATTCTGGGACATCAGGAAGTACTTCCTCCTTCCATGAGAGATGTCGCTGTCTCTGATCTTCTGGTCTGGCCCTTCAGTCCAGTTCTTCAGTTTCTGGTCTGGTGTTGCCCCAGTCAGGGCCCATATCCACTGAGATCTTTTATATAGTTCTACATTACTGATTAAGTAATCTTTATCCAATAGCTTTTTAGCACATCAACCTTTTGGATTTCAGATAACCTGAACATTAAGCCTAAGCAAGCTTCAGTTACCCAATTTCTGTATTTTTCCTGATGGGTTTGCAGTTTCTGGGGCATGTTGACTTTGTGTCACGCAGTCCTAGGCCTTCTCAAGAAAAGGAGGGTTTTATCTTCCATTACACATTTGTGTATCTTCTACTTACACCTTCCAACACACGTTGCTGACAGAATAAAGGTAATAACATTTAGAGTAGCAATTCCATGTAAAAGAATGGGCAAAGCCACACTTATGCCAGCAAGTGTTACCTCATTTGTACCCATTCACTCTACATAATTACAAATCATTAAAGATACAGCTATCGCAGCCCTGAATCTTACCATTATCAAGTCTTCATTTTATAATGCAATATTATGAGTCAGTATATGTAATTCTGTGTTACCTTTAGTCTATTAGAAATGGGAGAGGGAGTTATGGAAAAACTTGATGGTTCTTTAAATGTCTACACTTCTTATCTTAATTAAAGATGGATTTTTTCTCCAAAGTCCACTTTTCTTTGTGAATCATTACATGAACTTCATCAGAAACTCTCCTATTTAATGCATCTTGAGGGGTGTCTCGGTTTTAGAGCCCTGATATTTCAATGATACCTCATGTTTCACCTCTGCTCCCAACACTCTTAGAAATATAATGGGTTTCAAGGGTATCACATATTTTACATGATGGAGTAAAATTGTATATTTCCATGCTTGTTTCTTTTCTTTTCTTTATTAATTTCTTTAGTCAGTCCCTTGACACAAGTGGTTCTCAACCTTTCCAGATTACTGTACCCCTTTTTGGAGTCTGATTTATCCTGTGTTCCCCCAGGTTTCACCTCACTTTTTTTACTTCACTACTTGTAACAAAATCAAACATCAGAATACAAAAGTGTCACAGCACATTTTTACTAAAAAATGGCTTACTTTCTCATTTTTACCATACAATGGTAAAATAAAACAATTGGAATATAAATATTGTACTTACATTTCAGTGCCTAGTATATAGAGCAGTATAAACAAGTCATTGTCTGTATGAAATTTTAGTCTGTGCTGACTTTGCTAGTGCTTTTTATGTAGCCTGTTGTAAAACTAGACAAATCTCTACATGAGTTGATGTACCCCCTGGAAAACCTCTGTGTACCCTCAGGGGTACATGTACCCTTGGTTGAGAATCATGGCTTTAACATACAATGTGTTATAGAATAAAGCATAAGCATTACTAAAATCAACACTTTTATCCATAACAATATCCTAGAACTAAGTGACAGCTGGATATTTCCCAGTTGTATTGATTTGATTATGTAATAAAATCATATGGCTAGGAAGGACCACAAAGGTCATCTGGTCTCACTGCATTTAATTTTCTTCTATGTAAATTAAATTATCTGGATTTCATTTGAGCAAAGACTAAGTGTAGTTTTAATTTAGCAATAGGTATTGTCAAGTTAATGAGTAACTGTATAGCCTGAGAATCAAAGCTTGGTTAACCTTTTATCACTACTTGTTTAACAAATTTGGGCTTAGGTTATAATTTTGACTGCTCAATGAGTTTCATATTTAGGAATAAAAACACCAATTGAACTAATTAATTGGGCACACTATTATGACTGCTCCCTCTCCCAGGTACGTGTTTGATGTTCATTCCTGGCATTGGGCAGGGACCGCTGAGATAAGCTTGGGCATTGGGCCGTTGAGATGAGCTCTTTCTTGGGTTTCCATCTCATTACTGTGATTTGTACCACAGCTGGGTGGCATGGCCCCTAACGAATCACATCAGCAGGTCCCTTTGGCTTGGACCTTTCTGCAGCAGTCCAGCAGGTGGGATTGTCACCATCCCTGAGAGCATTTCACCAGAATCTGAGATAGCCGCCCATATTCCTTACAAATGGAGTTTGCTGTCACTTATTTACATACTATTGTCTCATTCGCATCCTTCTGTGCAATGGTTGGCAGGGAAAGTGAGAAATAAACTTGCAAGTCTTCTGCAAGGTAATGAAGAGATGACAATATTATTATGGCTAGATTTCAGAGATCAGTCTCTGAGACTAGCGTTCAATTCCTTTCCCAATCCAGTAAATATTTATTGGTAATGAGGTTAGGCATTTTCCCTGTTTAGATATAGAAGAGGTTTTGAATGTGGAAATTACCTACTGCATGTGTGACTGTGGTCACTGCAGGGCATGCACTGAGAATGCTCAATTAGGGCAAACTGCAAAGACTAGGGCAGACAGTTCCCAAAAATGGTGGTTTATTCTATAATTAGATTTCACCAAGCCAGTAACCAAACTGCTTCTATAATACCTTAATAGTTACCAAGAAGCTAAAATATTCCTCCCTTTTGGTTCCCATCCAGACAGCCAAATCTAATATTGTGTGGGTTACTGAAAACCTTATTCACCATATACAAAGTTCTACTAATCACAAGAAAAATGGACATTTTACCCATCAGGTCGATGAATATTTCAGATCTCAAATACATGCTTGCAGCCAATTCTTGTTAACTAATCTATGATTTATCAATAAAAAAGAAAAGAATGGTTAAAAGATCATTATACATACAGATATGAATAAAGTCCTTAGGTCAGTTTCATAGCAGAGATAGTGAGGCTGCTGATTTGTAGAAATCCTTCTGGAATTAATTTTAAAATGTATAGTCCAGTAGGCAGTCAATGTGCAGAGTTTGTTCAAATTCTTCCATAAGAATTGCAGGGCTAATCCAGAATAGACCTGGAGACTTCAGTCTTGCAACTTAGTAAAGATCAGGCCTGAACAATCCTTTATAGTTGAAGTTCAGTTGATAAGCCTTTTGGCAGCAAATGATCACAGCATGCATTCCTTGGATGAAGAATAGGTGATGTGCACTTCTGCTTTGAAGTAAATCTGTTTCCTAGACATATACTGATAACTAATTGCCTTCATTAGCATGAGGCAATTAACTATTCAAAACAGTTCATAGGTACTTTACTACAAACTTCAAATAGAAATAAAGACAATAATATTATTATTATACCACAAGTTCCATCTAAATGTTAATATCCCTTTTTGATCTCTGAATTAAAAGAATACAGTAATGAAATGTTAGAGATAGGAACAGAAGTTTAGCATCTACAAGTTAATTAGATCACATTGTTAAGCTTCTAACAAGATATAGTTAAACATAGACAAATACAGTTAGTATCTACTTTGGATTCTCTAACAATACGGGCCTGAATCTCAAGAACTCTCGTTTATTTAACACAATACTCTAATATGTCCTTAAAGGTTGCTTTTAGCTCAACCCTCGCTGGCTCAGCATCACAGCGTGATTTCCAACTTCATCCTTATTTTAATTAAATTAACCCTGTCCTGTGTTTCCTTTTTCACTACAATTACTTGATCTCCCGTTTGCGACTCTTGCACCGTTGTTGTGGCATCAGAGCATCAAACAATCTGTCTCACACCCATGTTTTTGTCTGGCCCTCAGATTAACATAATCATTTTTAACTGTAGCAAGCACTGATCAATTACAACAGTGTGTTGTACCAAGCCTGGCACCACACAGAAGCAGGTGTTCAGACAACATCATGTTACAGCCTGTCACGATTTCAAAAGGAGCCATCCCTGTTCTATGTGGAGTACCTTGAAGAACCACAAGTATTCCGGGCAATTTAATGTTCTAATCTTTTTATTTTAGTAATCATAATCTTTAAGGTTTTATTACTTCTTTCTACCAGACCTAATGACTATGGATAAGCAATATGATATTTCTGCTGCAGTCCCAGCATTATCTTACCAGTAAAATGTGTTCAATGATATAAATCAGTTAGATGGGGTTTTCCATGGGTGATAGAGATCTGCTCAAATAGAACCTCAGCAGTAGCAACTACTTTATTTTTTCTTACAGGGATTGCTTCTGTCCATTTGGAGAAAGCATCCACCACGAGCAAGGCCTATAGATTTCCTCAGGCTGTTTTTGGTAATGGTCCAATACAATGAATTTGGAGTCAAATCTATGTACCTTTGATTTATTGATGTTTCAATTTTGCTTTTCTCTGCAGTTTCAGGATGTATTCATGCATACGCTAAACAACTTTCTACATAATGCCTAACATCCTAATTTATCTTTACCAATCTACTGTATTCTTGACAGTGTATTTTTAACAACTCAGTGCCCCTTTAACAGGTAAATCATAGACATGTAAATAAAGTTAGTTTTGCATTGTTGCAGTATAATCCAAATCCACTGAACACTGGCTTTGGCTACCCAGATTGATTCTCCACAGGGGGTTATGTAATCTTGAAGTGAACTCTGTTATATTGTGTTGAAACTCTGTCTGGGCTCATTTTAGCTATGGCAGGATCTTGATTTTGCAAGCTGACCCAATCAATATTCTCCCACAGAGATGTAAGAACCACAATGGGAATCTCAGACTAGCGGTTTCCACTGCAGAGCTCCTACAGGTACTGTTTTGGCTGCCACATCAGCCTCGGTTCTAGCCTTCTCAGTCAATGATATGCATAGCCATCATGATTCCCAAGTGATTAACAGGCAATCAGGAAAAATCTCCAGCCCTTGCACTACTGCTGCCAGTTCAGCAAACTGAGCTATGACGGTTTTCACCCTGTGTCATTCCAAGTTGGCACTCAATAGCAAACCCCACTTTGGGACTGAACTCCTCAGATACTGAACCATCTATGAAACCGTTAGCGTCTGGCTGTTGCCAGGCCATAGCTCTAAATTGAGATGCGCAAAGGACAATGGATATTCATGTGAGTCTCCCTTAATAAGTCATGTGCCAATAGCAAGGCTTCAGATGTTTGATTTGCTGCAATGTCTCTATCTTGTAACAACAGCGCCCAATGGGTTAATCTTGCATTTGATACTTTTCCTTCCTTTACTTGGCTTGATAACGGGAATGGTATTATGAAGTGCAGAGTGTTGATGATCAAAATCCCACAATATAAGTTAAAGTGTTTAACAGCTCCAAACATAGCCAGCATAAGTTTCTCGTGCCAAGAATATTTTCCCTCCACCCTCAGGACTTAATACCTGAGTTGCTTAAACAACTGGCCTGAGTTTCCAATTTCTGGGCCGATCCAAGGTAGCTGCTAGTGCTCTCTGTGTCACAGCTAGTTCCAAATAGTTGAGTTGTGAATAATCGGGTTGACCCTACGCAGGATTTGGAATGTCTGTTTCAATTTAGTGACTGCTTCAGTCAATTGTGAGCTCCATTTTCAACTGCTACCTTTTTGATTAAAGTATATAAAGGAACAGCTTTTTCTGCATAAACTCATGAGAAAAATTGTTATTCCTAGAAATTGTACTATTTTAGTACTGTTTAAGTTTATAATTTAACATGCACGTTAGAAAATACTCTAATATACGCTCCAGTAACAAAACCATTTTGCAAAATATTAATGTTATGCTTTCCCTTTAAATATTTTTAAATTATTAATGTGTCTTTTCAGATTTTTGATACCCCTTAGTTGGCAAGTTATGCCAAAAGTATGTAAACTCCAACTCTATTTGGTCTGAGAGATTACCCATCCATGTTTTCTCCTGGAGTTTAAGTGCTTTAAACTGGATTCTACAGTTTAAAGCACTTAAAAATGGAAGGTACTTACAATACATAAAATAAAAGAACCTTGTGTTATTACAACCTAAATAAGTAAACTTCATGTCTTTGTTAGCTTTAACTAAAAGTGGAAGCTCACAAAAAGATTAGTTATGAGCAAAATTAATTTGTTGCAACAAGAAACTCTTTGTTAAAACCCTTTATTTTTAACAAAGGTCCCATGGCAGGACATAAAACATGTAAACAATTTAACATACCAAACCGAAGGAGAAATACAGAAAACGTTATTGGGGTTAGTTAGTTGTGGGCAGGACATAAAAGCCAACTATAACAAACAGTTGATTCCTAAAAAGAAAGGGAAAAAACCCTGAGTTAATAATGGCACTTTGGCTGAAATTCATCCAGTATCTTCTTTTTCTTGACTAAAAAACCAAAAACTATTAAACAAATGGTTAAAACCAGCTTATATACACACACTTAATACTTTACCTAAAAATATAAAGAATTTTTATATTTCCCTTTTTTCTTTTCTATGTGCCACAATAGGATGGCTACTTGCCATAGGGCTTTAACTGTTCTCTCTTAGCTCTTAACCTAGACGCAAAGGTAATCAGATCAGCTGACTTTACTTTCACAGTTACATATTGTGCTATTGTTTTTTAAAGTCAAATAATTTAACTTTGACTGTTAAGGCAAGTTGATTTTTAGTGAAATTCTTTTAAATGCCAATTCATTTTACACATACCTTCCCCTCTGTGACACTGCTGGAGTTTTTCCTTTATATATTGCAGATTGAATGAAACTGCAGTGTGAATAGGAGTAATTTAAGAGTGTTTAATAGTGCCACTGCAGCATTTCAAGTGTAGACGAGCCCTTAGTCACTGACTACATCCTCTCTCTTCAGCACTTTTCACTGTTTCCAGGATTCTTTAACTCCTTTCAACGTGTCCCACAGACATAACACCATTAAGTATACTTCTTCCATACATGCTCCTTTTTCTTGGGAGTTTTTATGTTTCTTCTTATTAATAGAATCATAGAACTGGAAGGGACCTTGAGAGGTCATCTAGTCCAATCCCCTGCACTTATGGCAGGACTAAATATTATCTAGACCATTCCTGACAGGTGTTTTTCTAACTCGCTCTGAAAAACCTCCAGTGATGGAGATTTCACAGCCTTCCTAGGCAATTTATTCCAGAGCTAAACCACCTTGCCAGTTAGGAAGTTTTTCCTAATGTCCATCTTAAACCTCCCTTTCTGCAATTTAAGCCCATTGCTTATTGTCCTATCTTCAGAGGTTAAGAAAAACAATTTTTCTCCCTCCTTCTTGTAACAACCTTTTAAGTAGTTAAAAATGGTTATCATGTCCCTTCTCAATCATCTTTTCCAGACTAAATAAACCCAATTTTTTCAATCTTCCCTCACAGGTCATGTTTCCTAGACCTTTAATCATTTTTGTTGCTCTTCTCTGGGCTCTTTTCAATTTGTCCACATCTTTTCCTGAAATGTGGGGTCCAGAACTGGACAGAATACTCTAGTTGAGGCCCAATCAGCACAGAGTAGAGTGAAAGTATTACTTCTCATGTCTCATTCCTGCTAATACATTACAGAATGATGTTTGCTTTTTTTGCAACAGCGTTACACTGTTGACTAATATTTAGCTTGTGGTCCACTGTGACCCACAGATCCCTTTCCGCAGCACTCCTTCCTAGGCAGTCATTTCCCATTTCGTATGTGTGCAACTGATTGTTCCTTCCTAAGTGGAGTACTTTGCATTTGTCCTTTTTTAATTTCATCCTATTTACTTCAGACCATTTCTCCAGTTTGTCCAGAACATTTTGAATTTTAATCCTATCCTCCAAAGCACTTGCAATCCCATCCAGCTTGGTATCGTCAACAAACTTTATAAGTGTATTCTCTATTTCATAAGTGTCATTATCTGTATCATTGATGAAGCTATTGAACAGAACCAGACTCAGAACTGATCCCTGTGGGACCCCACTCATTATGTCCTTCCAGCATGACTATGAACCACTGACAACTACTCTCTGGGAATGGTTTTCCAACCAGTTTTGCACCGACCTTATAGTAGCTCCACCAAGTTGCATTTCCCTAGTTTGTTTAATAGAAGGTCATGCAAGACAGTATTGAAAACTTTACTAAAGTTACATAAAGATATGCCACATCTATTGCTTCTCCCCTATCCAAAAGGCTTGTTACCCTATCAAAGAAGGCTATCAGGTAGGTTTGACATTATTTGATATGATTTGACATGACAAATCCATGCTGACTGTTACTTATCACCTTATTATCTTCTGTATGTTTGCAAATTGATTGCTTAATTATTTGCTCCATTATCTTTCCAGATACAGAAGTTAAATTGACTGATCTGTAATTTTCCAGGTTCTCCTTATTTTCTTTTTTATAGATAGGCACTACATTTGACCTTTTCCAGTCATCTGGAATCTCTCCTGCCTTCTATGATATTTCAAAAATAATTGCTAATGGCACAGATATTGTCTCAGTCAGATCTTCATCAGGTCCTGGTGACTTGAAGACATCCAACTTGTCTAAGTAATTTTTAACTTGTTCTTTCCCTATTTTAGCCTCTTCTGATCCTATCTCATTTTCACTGGTATTCACTATGTTAGATGTCCAATCACCACCAACCTTCTTGGTGAAAACTGAAACAAAGAAATCTTTAAGCACCTCTGCCATTTCCACATTTTCTGTTATTGTTTTTCACCCTTCATTGAGTAACAGTCCTTCCCTGTCCTTGGTCTTCCTCTTGCTTCTAATGTAATTGAAGAATGTTTTCTTGTTTCCTTTTATGCCCCTAGCTAGCTTGATCTCATTTTGTGCCTTGGCTATTCTAATTTTGTCCCTACATACTTGTGTTATTTGTTTATATTCATCCTTTTTAATCTGACCAATTTCCCACATTTTGTAGGATTCTTTTTTTGAGTTTTAGATCATTGAAGATCTCCTGGTTAAGCCAGGGTGGTCTTGTCATACTACCTATCTTTCCTACACAGTGAGATAGTTTGTTCTTGTGACAGTAATAATGCCCTTTAGAAAACAGACATCTGTCTTCAATTGTTTTTCCCCTTAGACTTGCTTCCCATGTGATCTTACCTACCAAATCCCTGAGTTTGCTAAAGTCTGCCTTCTTAACATCCATTGTCTTTATTTAACTGTTCTCCCACCTACCATTCCTTAGAATCATGAATTCTATCATGAATATCACAAACCTTGATGCCAACTCTGCCCACATATCTACACCAGCAACACCATCACAGGACCTAAGCAGATCAGCCATACCATTACTGGTTCATTCACCTGCACATCTACCAACAATACTATATGCCATTATATGCCAGCAATGTCCCTGTGCTATGTACATCAGCCAAACTGGATAGTCCCTATGAAAAAGGATAAATGGACACAAATCAGGTATCAGGAATGGCAATATACAGAAACCTGCAGGAGAACTCTTCAACCTCCCTTGACACACAATAGCAAATTTAAAGGTCACCATCTTGCAGCAAAAAAACTTCAAGACCACACTGCAAAGAGAAACTGCAGAGCTGCAATTCATTTGCAAATTTGATTCCATCAATTTAGGATTGAACAAAGACTATGAGTGGCTTACAAAAGCAGTTTCTCCTACCTTGATGTTCACACCTCCAGATCAGCTGCTAAAAGAGGACCTCATCCTCCCTGATTAGAGATAACAAGCTGGTTCAGCCTGATTGGACTAACCTTGTTATTTCTAACCTGGTCCTTGCCTTTTATTTATTCCTGCCTCTGGATACTTCCACCGCATGCATCCGACTAAGTGGGTATTAGCCCACAAAAGCTTATGCTCTAATACTTTAGTTAGTCTTTAAGGTGCCACAGGACTCTTTGTCACTTCTGCAATTCCTGACTAACACAGCTACCTCTCTGATTCTTGATATCATTTCATGATCACTTTCACCGAAGCTGCCTTCCACTTTCAAATAATTCTCAACAAGTACTTCCCTATTTGTCAAAATCAAATCTAGAACAGCCTCTCCCCTAGTAGCTTTCTCCACCTTCTGATATAAAAAATGGTCTCCAATACATTCCAAGAACTTGTCGGGTAATCTGTGCCCTGCTGCATTATTTTCCAACAGATGTCTGAGTAGTTGAAGACCCCATCACCACCAAGTCCTGTGCTTTGAATGATTCTGTTAGTTGTTTCAAAAAAGATTCGCCCACCTCTTCTTCCTGGTTTGGCAGTCTGTAGTAAACCCTACCATTATATCACCGTGTTTTTTTAAACCCCTTTTATCCTTACCCAGAGACTTTCAACAAGTCTGTCTCCTATTTCCATCTCAGCCTCAGTCCAAATATATACATTTTTACTACATAAGGCAACACCTCCCACCGTTTTCCCTGCCTGTCCATCATGAGAAACCTGTACCCTTTTATACCAAAATTCTTGCCATGCGTATTATCCCCACCAGGTCTCTGTGATACCAACGATGTCATAGTCGTGTTTATTTACTAGTATTTTGAGTTCTTCCTGCTTATTCACCATACGTCTCGCATTAATATACAGACATATAAGATGCCACTTGATTCTCACCCCTCAGTTCTGTCTCATCTCTCCTTTGTCCCCGCTATAACAGCCCATGCTCCTCCGAAATTCTGACCTTATTCACAAAATTACTTTTTCCTCATGTTGCTAAGTTCTTTCTTGACTAAAAACTTTTTTAAAATTAAATTCCCCTCCATGGGAGACTATATTATTAATTATTATACTCTGTTATTAGTAAGAGAACTTACTTTTTGTCTCTGTGTATGACAAGAGCATGACTAAAGGCCAGAGGTATTGCTCCCTGCAATCTCTCAAGCCTTGTTAAAGACTCAGTATCTCTAGGGGTATGTCTTCACTACCCACCACATCGGTGGGTAGTGATCGATCTATTGGTGATCAATTTATCACGTCTCATCAAGATGCGATAAATCGATCTCCAAAGGCACTCCCGTCAACTCCGGAACTCCATCTCGCCAAAAGGTGCAAGCTGGAGTCAATGGGGAGCCCGCTGCTGCCGTGAGGACAGCAGGTAAGTCGGCCTAAGATGCGTCGACTTCAGCTACGTTATTCACCCATCCAGGGACATCAGTGTTAAGGGTTAAAGTTGGGAAACAAAGAGTCAACCCAATTTAGGCTCAACTAATAGGGTTTTGGTGTATAAGGCAGGATTTTAGAGGTCAGAATTTTCCTAAGGAGAGGGCTCAGGTTACCTGCCATGTCAACACTGAGCCACCATCTTTCCTTGCAAAGCAGGCCTGGAAATAGAAGAGGTGGAGGAGGCAGTGTGAGGAGGTAGGGGCCTGGATTCTGGGAACTGGGGAGCCAGGTTGGGAGGGGAGGTGTCAGAGCCCCAGGAGGGCTTTTGCTTCTCCCATCCCAAGGGTTCTCCCCCATAACTTGCATTGGAGAGATCAAAATCTTTCTCCCCACTCCTCCTAGAGAAACCAGGAGAGATCGTGAATTTTCAGTCGCATCTATAGCCATGAGATGGGCCTAGGCTCCCTGGTTCCCCCTTCTATCCCTCCACTAGTGCACCCCTGTTAGAAGTAGAATTAGAACAAATCTCGGTCCTGTCCCTAGCCTGTCCCTTCTGCTGGAGAAGACAGGAGAAGGATGTGGGAAAGAGATGGCTCGCAGAAGGTGAAAGGAGGAGTGAAACACACAGATCTGAACTCTCCTTGACTGTACTGTCCTATTATCTTGGAGGCAGAGAGGAATATTTTCCTTATCTATCAGGTTTAGCTCCACCTTGCTGCTAGAACATCCTTTATATAAGGTCATCACTGTCACGTTGGATGATACTTGTCCAGACTGTTGTTCAGTGCAATTAGTCATGGAATGCTCCAGGGACATCACACGGCAATTTGCCCTTCTTACCCCTGTGACCTCACCTGACTGCCAAGTATCATGTGGCAAACGTACAATATGGCATTCAGTGATGGAGCTAATTGGGGAACCAGCAACAGCCATGTTCACATAGGCACAGCAAAGCAAGCCAACCCTCTTCCCGGACTACATTGTCAATTGCAGACACAAAGCCATTTTCTATTACAACCTCCTGAATGGCACTAGCTGAATACTTCTTGCAAAATCACATACCGTGAATCTAGCTAAGTTCTTCACAGGTTACCCCAACAGCTCATGACCTTTACAAATTTGTTACTTACAATTCCTTCTCTGCATAATTTCTCAGAATAATTTCTCTGCATATTTGTTATTTTAATTCCTGCATATGACTGGCCCACCAAGACCCTCTGATAGGATTTCTGCTCCTCAACTGGATAACTGGAGTTCCAAAAACAGGAAGATTTCCCTTTTGTCTGGATGCTTCATATTTGTCTACCAAATATATTGTGCAAATAATGAAGAGCTTCCAATTGAAATACTCTCGTGGATATTTGTTCACATTCATGCTTTTGCTTTCATAAACCATTCTGTGACTAGAAACTTACTCATATCATTGTTAGCTAATAGGGTGGAACGAAGTTGCATGTTGTATTTGAAAAATTATTTGCAAATTGACCTCCCTTCAAATGACATTTCATGAGGCTATGTTCAATCTTACTATTTCACTAAATTTTCCTTCTACTCATCATCTCAGAGGCTGGTTCCACCAAAAAAAATAACTCTAAAAATGGCATCATCTTATTCAAGATGTGCATATTCAGAGTCAGATCTGCTGATCTGAGTAACAAGAGTTTTTTCTGGTTTCAAAATAGCAGCCGTGTTAGTCTGTATCTGCAGAAAGAATGAGAAGTACTTGTGACACCTTAGAGACTACCAAATTTATTTGAGCATACACTTTTGTGGGCTACAGGCAAAAAAAACTTCAAAAATAGACTCCAAGGTGAAACTGCAGAACTGGAAGTAATTTGCAAACTCGACACCATCACGTTAGGCCTGAATAAAGACTGGAAACAGCTGAGTCATTATAAAACCTAAACCTAATTTCCCCCATACGAATTTTTCCCTACTGAAACTCACACCTTCTTGTCAATTGTCTGAAATGGACCACACTCATTACAACTACAAAAATCAGAGGGGTAGCCGTGTTAGTCTGGAATTGCAGAAGTGACAAAGAGTCCTGTGGCACCTTAAAGACTAACTAAAGTTTTAGAGCATAAGCTTTCGTGGGCTAATACCCACTTCGTCGGATGCATGCATCCA
>ML677377.1:3605328-3625099 GCA_007922305.1 Dermatemys mawii
GGCTAATACCCACTTCGCTGGATGCATGCATCCGACGAAGTGGGTATTAGCCCACGAAAGCTTATGCTCTAAAACTTTAGTTAGTCTTTAAGGTGCCACAGGACTCTGTCACTTCTACCACTACAAAAGTTATTTTTCCTCCCTTGGTATCCTACTGTTAATTGAATTGTGTCGTTAGACTGACCTCATGCTTCGTAAGGCAACTCCCATTTTTTCATGTATTTATATCTGCTCCTGTATTTTCCACTCCATGCATCTGATGAAGTGAGTTCTAGCTCACAAAAGCTTATGCCTAAATAAATTTGTCAGTCTCTAAAGTGCCACAAGGACTCCTCATTGTTTTTGCTGATACAGACTAACACAGCTACCACTCTGAGAGCTAAGCTTGGCTCTTAGTCATATCAGAAAACAACAGAGAGGCACAGGTGTAACAAAAGCAAAATGACCCCTGCAGAATCTTCTTTTCTGGTGGTGATTCACAAGCCACAAAGATCAATTTCACTTTCAGATCCCAGGGTGAACATGCAGGGCTGGCAGTTAGGGGAAAGGTGGGCAAATCTGATCTGGGATCACTAAGACCAACATAGGAGCTCCCTGAGTACTTTGTAGAAAGTCACTTTTCAAACCAAAACTGTGCCTGAAACAACATGTATGGCACACAGAGCACAAATACCCTGTGCAGTGACCACATACCACAGCTCTCTAGGAATGCCTGAGTTTTGCATGAGTCTTGGGCACATAGGTTAGAGACACTTTTGTTTAGCTTTCTGTATACTCTGTGTAAGCACAGGAGCTGGCTGAATTCTTTTAAAATCAAAAAGCTTTGAGGAAAGTGGCTTTTCAAAAGGATACTAAAAGTCTGTGAACATACTAAGTTTGTCTGAACATTTGATTTTTCATAGACGTGTAAGCAGGGTCTGAATGAGCTCTGCAATGACATCTAGTGATAAGCTGGGGAGAAGACTCCAGGAACTGACCTTTTTGACACAGACACACCCACTCTGCTGAGGTGACCAGCAATTCTTACAGCTCTTGTTACTCACACAGCAGGAGCCTACACCTGCACCAGGACACATCCACCATCTCTTCACCCTGTCATAGGATCAGTAACATTATCGCTTCTGACAATTATATTGGACACACACACTTAGCTAGTGTGCTGGAGGTGGATGAAAAAGCAACAAAGTCCAATTTGCAACTCTGGGCCTCTAAATACAAAGTCTAGACCCTCTAGCTGGGTTCAAAATAGCACACAGGTTTGGAAGGAAGGGCCCTAACATTGCTTTGAACATGCACCTGGAGGACTGTCTTAGGCAGTGTTCAGAGCTCCACTTTTGAAATCAGGGTTTGATAATGTTAACGTTTCTAAGAGGTGCTAAACACCACTGCACCATGTAGGAGCACCAGGCAATTTTGTACATGCTTATCCTCCCGATTCAGCCACTGCTACCACTTTGTCCCCCATCATTCTCAAAAGGATCAGTGACTGGAGGGGGCCAGTGTAGCTAATCCTGAGCAGAGAATTAGGCTCGTTACCCTGTCAGAGAACACCATTTATGCCTCTATTTTATACCTGCCAATAATGATCTCATGAACCATGCTGCAATCTAAGTGACTTCAGTTACTGCACAGCTCCTTAAGAACATCCTGGGTTTAATTTTGTGCCACCAAGCAGCCCAGGGAACATGAGAGACCTCGCTGGGTGGGGGATGTGCCCACAGAAGGTCTCTACTTTATGGGATTGTCCACAATATCAAATGGTTTCAGAATCCCTGCTGCCAGTTGTTGGTCAGTGATGTCCTTTCCTGTTCAGAGGAGACACCAACGCCCCCAGCTGGGGACTGCAGCTGTGCCTGCCCAGTCTTCAAATGTTTCCAAATGTAGCAGCTAGGTGGCAACAGCAAGGTTGTGCTTTTCCAAGCTGATGAGGGGATTTCGCCACGTGCCTCTAGGGCTTAATTTGTAATGAAAGACGTGCCAGGGCTCAGGCAATTTTTTTAAAATTTCATAACTGATGCAGCAAGCCCAGAGGTGCCAGGGCTATGAACTGCCAGCTTAGAGGTGCTGGAGGATCAGCCCTGGCACAAATTAAACTCTGCTTGCCTCCCATTAATGTCAATGACAGTTGAGTGGCAACAACTCCGTGTTGTCTTTGAAAGCTTCAGCCCAAGACATTCCCAGCAAAGCTGAAGCTCTGGAGCACAGTCATTGTTACTAAAACTATAAAACCAGAATGAACTCATTGGCCACTGGAGACAGACAAGGAACAAACTAACCAGGCTTTGAACAAACGCTGAGTGATGCTCCCTTTAATACAGCAACAGAGCAGCCATTAGGGGACTAATAGCATTCTGTTTCCATGGCAGCCAGATGAACCAGGTGGCCATGAGAAGTGGTGATCCTGAGCACTTCTGAAGAAAGGATCTGGCTGATATGAGGGTGCCGGGGAGGAGGGGGGACTTTTGAACAACTTTAATCCAAATTCAGGATTGTCCTTGCCACATTCTCTTTAATCCATTTACAGCTACCTCCACACTGGTACCATCAAACTGGGTAAAAACAAATCACGGGGGCAGGGGGTACACTCTTCCCTTGCAAGAGCCTCCAGCACTAAAACTACAAGGGCAGAGGCAGCCCCTTTCAGCCAAGCCCCTCAGACCTCTGATAGAGCATGGGATCAAGAGCCAAACCTGCCCTGCCCTGGAGTCTGCAAGATCTCAGTCCCTTAAAGATAATCTGCAAAAGCTGTCAGCGTCTTACAACTCTGCCAGCTTCGTGCATTGCTTATTACTAATGAAACAGTCATGACCTGTCCATTCCCAAGGTATCATCCTTGGACTCTCAGAGCCTGTGATCCCAGCTGGACTGCAGAACATAATAGCACTGGGGACAGACAGTTACTACCTAACTTCCTATGGCAGTTATTTGTATAGTGCCTAGGAGCCGTAGTCATGGGCCAGGGTCCCATGGTGGTAGGCGCTGCACAAACAGTCCCTGCCCTGTAACTTTGTGAGGTAAAACCCTGTGATGTACAGCCCTCTTGTTCTGAATCCTGTTCCACAGAAGCTATTTAAACCCCTGGTACAAAATCCTGGCTAAGCACAAGCATTAGTCATCCATCTTCTCCATGGAGAACAAATAGCCCGTTTTCCAGGATTAGTTCCAGAAGGGAATTCACAAGCATAGCAATCTGCTTTCAAGTGAAAAGACTAGAGCCTCTCTGACCAAAACAACTATCTCATCCCACAAAAATCAGATCAAGGATTCCCTGCTAAAAGTGAACAGCCTGGTTCCTCATTGCCTGGCACCTTGCGCAGTCAGTTGCACCAATGCAAAATGTGAAACATATCAACTCAAACTAGCAGTTTAACTTACTGTTCAGTATGTCACAGGTTTCCCTCGATGCCTGATCCAAAGGATCAAAGTTTGTTCCAGCCACAGGTAGATTAACTTGGCTTCTGGAGATTTCAAGTTCAATCCCCTGGTGTTTTGGCCACAATGGTGGTGTTTGATATCACACTGCACTGGTGTAAATAACTCTACAAGAGACAAGGTAACAGAGAATCAGGTTCTCACCATAAGGCTGAAGGGGCAAGGATTTTCAAGGCACATAAGAGAATTGAGTGCCTAATTATCCTTTGTATCTTTGAAAAAAAAATCTTCCATAAGAGCCAGAGGTCAACAAAGGAAGTATGCTTTGGGTAAGATTCTCAAATGTGCACACGTCCCATTAACAGTCAACGGGGCTTGGGCTCCTGAGTCATCTCTGTGTTTTTGAAAAATGTTACTCTTCATTTTATCAAACTTCTTGGGGCCAAGACTTTATCTAACGTTAGAACAGCAATATCCTAAAGCCAGAGGAACACCAGTAGCGGGGAAGTGCTTCTGCTGCCCTCCAAGCTCTGTCCCTGAGCAATCAGACTGCAGCACTGTAAAGAAATGCATTTCCCTCCCATTTGAGTGTGTTCTCAAACACTGGCTCACAGCACCCACACCCATCTTCACAGCTGTGGTTCCCATTGGAGCCTCTTGCCAAGTAGAAAAATCACCAGACATCCTACTCAGGATGAAGATCTTTTCTGAGAAATGGCTTGCTGCGTTGTGCATTTTGACATAATTGCCTCATCCTCCCTTCCCTGTACTCTGTCTCACTCAGTTGCAGCATCTGGTCTCACAGTAGACTGTAAATTCTTTGGAACAGAAATGGTCTCTTACTATGTTTGGACAGTGCCTAACACAACAGAGCCATGATGCTGACTAGGGCCATTAAGTGCTATAATAGATTTGTGTCCCTGTGTCCTAACTAATTAGTACCAGATGTCTGAAGTTTATCCAAATACATGACAGTCAGATCCTCTGCTGGTGTATACTGATTGTAGTAGACCTCTGCTGATCTATACCTGGCATGCAGTCCATAGCTTCCCCCATCTCCTTTGCCTCAATGGTGCTCTATTTACTACAGCATCAACATCAATAAAAGTTACTTTATAAGAGAAGAGACCAGCTGCCCACCGCCCCCCAAGTTTCACACTGAGCCCAGCGCATGCCGGGTCAGGACTTGATAATTTAGTCCACGTGGTAGGAATATCCACGCAGTGCAGATGGAGCCCATTGAGCTTCCACCTCACTGTGAGTCAGTCTAAGGAGTTCTCTGTGACTGAGGACACAACAGTTCCTATAGCTCATTCCTCTGCTTCCTCCTGTGTGTGGGTGGTCACGGTGTTGCATGTTTTATAGCTCTAGTTGTCCTGCAAACCATGGTATGGGATCAATGTATTGTCCCTCTATTTGGTTTGCCAGCCTCCATCCCCTGCAGTGTTGCGTACCTAGGATATAACACATGATAGCAGCTCTCTGATGGCCCCTTCCCTCCAGAAATGAGAGTTGAGACTTCCAGTTGCTCCACAGGCTCCATACTGCCCTCCTTCCCATTCTAAGACAAGAGCCTGGAATCTGTGCCCTACATTTTCAATGTGTCCTGCTGGGCCCTAGCTACAAAGCACCCATTGACTTTAATGGGACTCATGCTGCTTAAACCTCATCTGCTGCTTTGAGACGCCAGGTGCAGGGGACCATTGCTTGCATGGTCCTTTGTGCCCAATCTATTTCAGTAACGCGATGTACAGCACATCACGGGCACTGCTGTCTCTATGGCTCTGGCTGGGCTGAGTCATAGAGGTGTGTGCAGCAGGATGCATCACTGCGCAAAACACCGCATCAAAGGCTTTGCTGTCTACCTCTCGCTCCCAGCAGCTAAGGGAGTATTTTACTGCTCTTCTCCTCCTCCAGCACTTTGTCTTGAACACTCTGAGAAGGCCAGAAAGAGTGTAAATAGGAAAGAGTTCATTCGCCTCATTTTCACTCTCATTCCCCTAACGAAAACAATTTGCACTGTAATCAGCTCCAAAGGAATGGGTCGCAGACGGTGCGTATTTTTGTAGCCCCTACCCCATGACTGCAGTTCATCAGTGCCACTGCAACACAAGTAAATAATAGAACACCCTAGCAGCCTGGGTGCTGCATTTGGAGGAGACGTACAGAAGGTGTTTCCCCGTCCCAATGATTTCAGGCCAGAGCCCACAGCAAGCAGAAGGATTCTTTTGTAGTTAAGGCCTAGTGCTGGGTTTTGTTCCTAACTGCTACTGACTTCCTGCATGACCTTAGGCAAGTCATTTACAGGCCTGATTTTCACAGCTGCTGAGCATCTGTCACTTCAGTTGGAGCAGAGGGTAGCTGGCACCTCTCCAAATCTACCTGCACCTCAGGCCCTCTGCTGTCAAGGATTTTTGTCTTGCCTATTTAGACTAAGCTCATTGGGGCTGAGAAAGTATGGCTCATGCCTAGCACAGCCAGGGATGAGTTCAGCTGGGGACCTTGGGTGCCACCATAATATGAGAGGGAAGGGACTTTGTGGGAGGTCATAGTTTACAGGTGACCCTCACAGAGACTGAGTGATTTGGGAAACAGAAGAAAGGGTGGGCAGAGCTTCTGGCCCCTCACAGTGCACAGGAGCAGCCAGTATCTGAGCTGACATTACCCCTTTGGTGCCAGGGCCCCTCAAATTTCCTCACACATGGGGGCAGCAAGTGGAACAAACTGCTTGGCTGAGTCAGCTCAGGCTGTCAAGGCCGCTGCATCTGTGGCAGGGCCTGCCACGTCCCATGGCTGGTTTTTGCTGGGGGCAAGAGAACTGGGCAGTAGGCAGGCAACCCGAGGGAGGAGAGCAGTGTAATGAAAGAGTGGGAGAGGAGGTGGGGGTGGAGAAGATAAACAGGAGGGCTGAGGATAACAAAGGAGGACAGTTGGCCTAGAAAATGCTGAAGGATTAATCAGAGAGGAAAAAATGAAGCTAATTAGGAAGAGTCAAGTTCTTGCTGAGCCCACAATGAAAAGGCACCAAACTAAGAGTGTAAAGTCAACTTAGAGCCAGCCAACACCTACAGCCACAGAGCTCCAATGGTGACCTGCCCCAATGGCACTGTTAGCATCTGCTACTAACCCCCTTGCAGGGCTCCTCTGTCAGGCTCCTTTACAGCAGGGTACAGTTAGCAAGTGAGATCTGGGCCATTACATAAATAGAGCCCCAGCCTGTTGGGTGGAGGCGGAGCATAGGTTGGGATGGACAGGGGAGCAGATCCCAGCCTTTTGTGATTGACTCCAAGGAACTCAAAACAGCTGCTCAGCCAAGGATGCACTGCACTCACGTGGCAAGATGTAGCCCGGTACAGAGAGTTGCACCAATGAAAGCTCACTTAAGCCATCCAAACAGGAGGCAAGTGATGTAGAGGCCTTGGCTGGCCCTCTGCAAAACAGATACCAAGTTTTGAAAGCAAAAATCCCCCATGATCTAGCATATGGGTTCTTATTGGATATCAACTGCGATAAGATGTATCTCTGTATTCACATCTTAACACACTATCGCAATAATCTTTGTACAAAGTATGCCTTGGAAGGTATCATTTGAAAATTCATGATTTGCTTGTCAGTATTGTTGTCACACATTTTGTCAGGACATTGTATATGAAGTTATAATATCTCCCTGTATGATATTAACATGTTCCAAACACCACAGCCCTGCTCAAACTAAGATCGGCAGAAGAGGTCTGTCCTAAACAAAATAATGTGTGCGCTGCTTAGTTTGCATTTAATCAGTATACTCAGTCAAGCAGAAAGGGAAACAAAGGAAGCTCAAATAGGTGAGGAAAAAAGCAACAGGAAACATCCTATCACATAGACTTAGTCTCCTGGTGCCCAGCTGGAAATGTTTTTCAAGAGAGGACCTGAAACTATACAAAGGGAAGGACAAATACCCCAAGACACTCCTCTCTAAATCTAAAATCACTATGAACTTATATCCACAGAAAAACGCCTTGGTGGAGCTTTGAAGGACTAACTCTTATTAGAACCCTTGTTGGAATGGCAGTGATTTCTGGTAAGCTTACTAGTATATGTAGAGGTTTGTTTATTGTTTTTAATGTTTTCTCTAATGCTTTGGCCTTAAAAATAAATGCGCCTAGCTCTAAAGAGCTGTGTGATCATTTGTAACTGCTGCAATTATACTATTCATAAGCCTTCGAAGAGAAAGCAAAGCTGGCCATTCTATACAGTCTGGTTTGCTGGGCATATCAGTATAGGCAGGAAACTGCAGCCTGGAAAAAGCCTGCTCAGAAAGGAGAGAGATGTGGTTTTCGGCCCCAGGGCTGTGACAGCTACAAGCAGGATGGGTGCCCTTGGTAATAATAAGGGGGAAAGACAAGTGCAGTTGCCTTGAACTCTGGCAGCAGATTCCCATTTAACCACCCGGCAGACAGTCAGTCTTTGAGAACATGCTGTGATATAGGTATCATCAAGCCCTGATAGGTGCCTACAGAACAGCCATTGACAACTCAGCCTCAGCTGATTATTCATACTGATTTTGCACATTCACAAAAAGTACTTTAAAAAAAACTCACCTTTGCCCAAAAGCAGGCACTGCAGGATCTCTCAGGGGTTCAGCTGCAGTCATTTCACTGGGATGAAAGGAGTCCAGCTGGCCCAGATATCTGGTGAAATGGCTTGTAGTGGGAAAAACCCCATTGCCTCCTGCTATGTGGCATGAGAGGGAGGGGATTGTTAGAGTGGAGCTGCTGAACTAGTCCCTTCAGGGAAGGCTGTAGTTAGGGGAGGTTATAATTCACAGGTGAAGTGAAATCACCCCTTGGAACCAAATCTGGCTCAAGTACAAAAAGCATTCAATTTCTTGCTCCTTAATATCGCTAAGGAGCAATAAGTCAGCCCTGTCTCCAATCAGCTGTGATGCCACATTGGGAGAGCTAGAAGCTCTAAAGCTGGAACAGCTATCTCACACTGCACTGAAAGCAAGAGTCTCTGTGCACATCAGCTGGATAAATTGCAAATAAAAGACACAAGCCTCAATCTGCAGAATGCCCAGACAAGCTCCCTTTGCTTAGCTGGCCCTATTTTGCTCTGCCTTAGGAGTCCAGGCAGTAGAAAAGGGACACTATGGGACAGATTCTCAGCTAGTATAAGTCAGCAGAACATAGTTGCATTAAAGTTAAGGATGTGGATATACACCAGCTGTGGATCAAACCCACTGTATATGTGGCTCAGCTACCCAACAGCCACTTACAGGGTGGCTTCCTCCCCAGCCCCTTTGTGATGGTTCTTCAGCCACTGGGCTGGTTTCCCAAGGACTGATCATAATGCCAGAGATATTCAGGGGCCCCCAATTCCCATTAGTTGTAATGGATCAAATTCCTTAGGCAGTTCTGAACATCTCAGCCTACTCTGGGACCTCCTGCATAGCACAGGCTGCAGAATTTCACCCAGTTACCCCTGGACTGAGCCCAATAACTTGTGAGTGACCAAAGCATCTTCCAGAAAAGCATCCAGTCTTGATCTGAAGACATGAAGGCAATGTGTCATGTAGACCCTGGACTGAAAGAGCCACCAACTCATTTCACATAAGCCCTCAAGTGGCAATGACCATTCACTCTCTACTAAACTAGGCCAGCTGATGACTTAGAGATAACAGGTTCTGGAATTTACCAGGAACTCTTCTTCTCCCCGCTTGCCACCTCCTCCGAGCCATCCAGTGTCCTCCCCCCAAACACTTTCACTTTCAAAAGATTATGCACTGGATGTTGTTTCTGGATTTCTCTGCTTTAGTAAAAATTAAGAACACTTAGTGAAGCCCAAGTAATTTGCATATGTTAAAAGATGGCTATAAAATGTGCTATTCTCTTAAAACAAGTGATGTTTATAAAAGGGAAGAGCAAGCAGAAGTGGGCTGAGTGAGACAGTGTTCACCTGCACCACAACATACCTTAACAATGATCCTCAGCAACCCCCATTCCATTTCAGAGCCATTCCCCCTCCCAACTCTGTAAATGCCTGTCAAACCTGACCCACAGCCCACTGGTACCACTACTATTCCAGTCCTGGGCCCCCTAATCTACAGACCCTCAGCTCTGCTCCCGCACTTCTCCAAAGCAGCTCTGTCAATGCACCTTTAGCATTAGTACTGTTTGCATTGCCGTAGAAGCTAGGAGGCCCTAATGGTACTTGTGGCTTTTCCAATACAGGAGACAGCCCCTGCCTTGAAGAGTTTGCCATCTAATGGACAAGACAAATGGTGAGCAAAGAGTACTGTCATTATCACCACTTACATCTAGGGAACTAAGGGCCACAAGATGGCTAATAGGCCTGTACTGGCTAAGATGGTCAGGGACAATCCCTTGCTCTGGGTGTCCCTAAGCCTCTGACTACCAGAAGCCAGGAGCAGACAACAAGGGTGGATCCAAGGGCACCAGAATGGGCGGGGGAGGCAGGGGGACTTGGCTCCATGACTTTTAAAAGTGGGGAGGGCCATGCTCTCCCACTTTTTAAACAGCCATAAGGGTGAACAACTGGAGGGGGTGGAGAGGAGAGAGTGGGGGGGGACAGTCTTGTGGGGAAGGGGCAGGATGGAAGCAGGGCCTCAGTTTGGGTGTCATTGCCCCCCCCAGCATATACACACTTTTAAGGAAGTTTCCACTGCTCCTGGGTGGATCACTCTAATTGCCGTTTCGTATACTCCCTCTGAAGCTCTGGTATGGGATGTGTGACGGAGTCAGACCAGAAGGACATAGGAGAATGCTGGAAGGCAGGTATATTAGTCTCAGGATGTGCAGGTCCTTGTTCCCTGGATAGCCAAACAAAGGCTACTCCAGGCCAATCAAGACACCTGGGGCCAATTAAGAACCTTCTAGAAAGGAGTAGAAACAGCTAGCCTAATTGGGACACCTGAAGCCAATCAGGGACTGGCTGAAACCAGATAAAAACCTCCCAGTTAGTCAGGTGGGTGTGGGTGTAAGGAGCTGTGGAAGGAAGTTATGCTGTTGGTGAGACTGAGTGTAGGACAACATAGCATACTGAAGGAAGGAGGCCCTGAGATAAGGGTGAAGTGGAGTTTGAAGAAGCAGTGACTGCTGTGGGGAAGTAGCCCAGGGAACTGAATTGTGTTTTGTGGATAAAAGGTCAGCCATCTTAGCTGATACTATTAGGGTCCCTGGGCTGGAGTCTGGAGTAGAGGGTGGGCCTGGGCTCCCCCCTTTTTCCATCTTCCATACTGGCCTGTGATGAAGGCAACTCACTAGGTGGTGACTCTTCTCAATTATACTGAGAAAGGGAGGTCACTCTGGGGCCTAGATGAGTTTCTGAGGCCCCTAAATCTGCCAGGAAGTGCAGGACCCACAAGTACAGACTTGGAGCTTTGTCACAGATGCTGCTGGAGACAGGAAAGTGGGACAGATGGATCATGGTCTGATCCGTAAGTTCACGTGTATATTCCCAAGTTCACGCAGAGATTCTTTGGCAAAATAAAGAACTGAACCAAGATTGCCTGAGTCCTAGTCACATGCCTGAAGACTGCCCTTCCTTTCCTCTTGAGTCATAGTACCACTGGCTCTTCTAGTCTACCTTTTAGTCTCTGTCCTGAACTTGGCACCCTTTGTTATTCCAGTCCTGGCCATGTCCTCTGCAGACACCAACCAGCATGACACCATTCTGCCAGCTTGTGGGATGGTTTAATGTTGGGAACCAGCCTATTTTACCTTGTGTTACCAAAATGAGATTGGAAGTACCCCGGGGAAGCAGACAGCAATTACATCTACATGCAATTGCCAGCTCACAGACATACCTGTGCTAGCTCTCATCAGCCATGATGGCTCAAAATAGTGTAGCAATGGTAGCAAGGGCAGCGGGGAGGGGTAGCTTAGGCCAGGATGCTCAAGTACATACTGATGGGGTTCAGATGTGTTTGTATTCATGGCAGCTAGCCCATGCTGCCTCTCGCCACTCCCACTGGAGCTACACTACTATTTAGTACACTAGCTTGATGAGAGCTAGCAAGACTGTGTACAGAAGTTGGGACTCATACCCCTAGCCTGAGCCATTATCACCCATGATAACTCAGTGACCTGCTAGTAGGGTTGACTCTTAAGGAAATTTGCCTCATGTGAGTGTCTATACTATTATGTGCAACACTTTTACAATATGATAAATTTGATACAATATATGAGGTATCATTTGATCAATTTGGGCTGAACATTTGTGTCCTGGTAAAATATGTGTATCAGTATTGTATGGAAAGTTACAAGATTCTATTGTATAACATTGTTATAACACAGTCCAAGGTTAATAAAAGCAGGCCCGAACCAGCTGCAGTGACAAAGACACACTGGCACACCAGCCAGGTGTTAAAAGGTATCACTGGCTTAAACAGCCATTCTCCACCAGGAAGATATGAACAAGAAATTTACATTTCATTGTAGGGACAGTTCAAAGATCCACAAGAGACTACTTGTCACCTGCATCCCAGCTGTGCGTAATCCTCAGAGGGGAGAGTGGTAGAAGAATGAGACAGTGGCCTCCAAATGACTTCCCCACCCCCCACTCCAAATCTCTACTCATGGCAGCTACAACACTCAAAAAGGAAAAGAACTGGGGAAACAGACTGCTGGAAACATATGGGGAAGCAAAATCCTTTAGCTTTTAAGTTCACTTAGCTTAAGTATTAGCTTGCATTTTACTCTTCTTTCTTGTGTAACCAATCCTGACTCTTCGGCATCATTATTTGTAGTCACTTAAAATCTATCTTATTGTTTTATCTTAACCAGCATGTTTGGATTCAAGTATGTAGGGAAACTTCACTTGGGATCACAAAGTTGGTGCATATCATTTGCCACTGATGAAATCTTAGCCTATGCATAGCGTGCCCCACCCAGGCAGCACATGACCACGATTCATCACTGAATTTGGTCTGCTGGCTGGATCATTAGCTTCCCTGCACCAGGCCCTGATGGGAAGCATGACATGAATTGATGGACTTTATGAGCTTGCATTGTCCAGTGGGTGCTGAGCAGTACAAGATGCATAAGTCTGGGACTACAGAACTTGCTGTTGTTGCTTTGCAGATTAACACATGAATGGCTAGCTAATAGCACCCAGTAGTATGTAGCTAGGAGTGATTTTACATGCAGAAGGTTGTATGTGAACAGGTCTCGAGTGGATGTTCTTACAGCAAAGTAGTGTAAGCAGCACCCTAGGTTGGAGAACTTATGGGGCACAGCTGTTCAACAATCCAGACTGTACCATGGGGAATGTCACACCCCACAGTATGTGCATCATGACATTCTGGCAGGTTGCATCCCAGTGTCACCACATCCCATGCAATCAACCCTCATAGGCTGCAAAGGGTTTGGGACCATATATGGGGCTGCAAGATCTCACCGGGGAAAGTGGGGTAAGCAGGAGAAGTAGAACCACTCAGGCCAGGTCTACACTACCCGCCAGATTGGCAGGTAGTGATAAATCGATCCCTGACAGATCTACCACATCTAGTCTAGGTGTGATAAATCGATCCCTGAGCGCTCTCCCAACGGCACCAGTACTCCACTGCCACAAGAGGCACAGGCAGAGTCGATGGGGGAGCAGCAACAGTTGACTCAGCCCTGTGAAGACACCTCGGTAAGTCAATCTAAATACGTTGACTTCAGCTACGCTATTCGCATAGCTGAAGTTGCATATCTTAGGTCAATCCTCCTGTTCCCCGCCCCCCACCCCCACCCCCGCAGTGTAGACCAGGGCTCAGAGACCCCACATCCTATGCTATTCTATTTCCTGAGGACGCTGGCCACACTCTCTCCACCATCACAGAGTACAGTAACCCATGACTCATCATGTCATCGATCAGGACTTGTTAATTGGCACCATCGGTGTCAATTTGCATAAAAACATTTCACCCAATTGATCACTAAATTATTCATCCGGTGAACACATTGTAGGTTTTCCCCTGCAGCTAAAGATCTGCACTGTGCTCTGACACACCATCCAGCTGGCTGCATAGAATGCCTCTAAACCACTATCTTCTATACTAGCTCTAAGGAGAGGAACTGCCCTTCAGGAAACTGAGGGAAGGCCCGTTGTCCTGGTAGAGGGCAACATCTCTGCAAGTGATCCAGGGCCACGTGCATGCACATCCGTGCCAGCTTTCATCTGCATTCCGAGGAGATGGCCCTGAATGATAGCGCTTGAACACAACAGCAAGTGACAGGCTTCCTTCAGGAGGATTTTGTGTTTATCCAGCGAAGCTTTCATAATATTCCATTGATTTTAAATGGATGCAAGAGTCTCTGTGAAGCTCTACTGCTCTGGTTCGCGCTCCAAACACAGCCATCCTTAGCGGGAGGCATGGGCGGAATCAGCCCCCTGCCGGAGCCCCAGGATCAGAATCCTAGTGGTAGGTGAGATCTGACCCCAATCTTCTTATGTAGAGGGTTTGCCAGCTGCTTTTCAAATACGGTGCAGGGTGAGTTGTTTCTGGTCATGTACCAATTGTGGTGCCCATACTGGAAAATATAATTCCCTTTCTTCTCCATTCTGTCAGCTCTTTCACACTCAATGCCCTTGCAGGCAACCCTCCCTCCACCATATTTTAGCTCAAGCAGAAGGCAGCATGTCTTCCTTTTTGTTTGCTTCTCAGTTTAGTCAGCAATAACGTACACAGCACGTCACTGAACTGCACCACTTGATCGGAGCCAGCAGAGGGGGCTCACACACCGGGGCATTGGGCCTTTTGGAATGGTCACACTAACATGGCTAAGACAATAGACAAAGTCTAAGTGGTGGGATTTGCATACACAACAGTGGCCCTAACATCTAAGCCTCACCCTGTACCATGAGTGAATGAGGACCGCCAGTGCAGTGGCAGGAGTGATTCTGGGCAGCACACGTTGCTGTGGGAGCTCCATCATTCTCAGAGCATCCCTGGGCTGGGACCAGAGCTGGTCCTACACATTTCTATAGGGTGTATGAGAGTTGGCCAGGGATGCCATCTCAGAGCTTATGACAATCCCAATGCCCCACCGCTGCCCCTTCTGCCCCCAACTCTCTGCACCAGTCCTTCCTCCTCCAGACCCCAGAGCTGCAGAGACATTTCTGGCACCACCAACAGCAGGAACAAGAAGCAGGAGGAGAAGAGGTGACCGGTGTAGAAAAGTGGCAGGGGAAGGGAGAGGAGTCCTGCTAGGCAGAGAAGATCTGGACATGGGAGGCTTTCAAGCAGGTGCAATAAGACCATAGACTGGGGTGGCCAAATTTCAGCTTGCAAGCCATATGTGGCTCTTTTACAGTTAGAGTGTAGCTTGCAGGGCCCTCCATGCCCTGTACCTCTTCTCCACCTATCAGAGTTGGAGAGGGGGACTCAGGGCTTCTGCCCTGCGGCCAGGTGGTGGGGTTAGGGGCTTCTGCCAGAGACGACTGGTGCCTGCTGATAATGGGAGGGAGCACAATTTAAAGATCTGCCCTCCCAACAGCTTGAGTCGTGCCCCCCTTACCATCATAGGCCCCTCCCTGCAGCTCCCAGGTGTAGCTCCGCATGGAAAAGTAGCAGCAAACAGCTCGGAGTTGCAGGGAGGGGCTGCCGCTTTAGCGCCACAGGGAGAGGCAACAGCTGTTTGCTGCTGCCTCTTCCCACAGCTGCAGCTTCCAGCTTCCATGCAGGGAGGGAGCCCAACAGCATCATCTGACCAAGCTCTTCCAGAACAGGGATTTGAACCTAGGTCTCCAGCCTCCCATGGGAGTGCCTTTACCAATGAGCTAGAAGGCCCAAAGGGAGAGCACCTGCAGCATCACCACCTCCTCTGGCCATTTTCTGAATGGCCAGAACGACTCGTGTTAATTCATGGATAGTTTTGATCAACCCAAAACTGGGGGTTTTCAAAGTCTGGGAAGTTTTGCCCAGGCTGTAGCTAGTGTGTTCTGTCCAGTGCCCAACAGAGCAGATGTTCAGCGGGACAACAGAAGACCTCATATCAGCATCCCCCATCTGATGTGCCTCTGCCAGGGAGATCACAAGGCCAGGGGTACCGTAGCCGGAATTCCAGGCCATGCCGGGCATCTTTCTATCAGCAGCATACAAAGCACCTGAGTGCACCTCTCCACAGCTGTCACCTGCAGACTTCTCTTCAATCAGGGCATGCACGGATCTCCCGCCCTTTAATTACTGCCTCTCACATCCCTGCGGGCCTCTGATGGCTCCAGCCTGTCTTCCTCAGCCTTGTCACACTCCGTTCTTCTGTCTTTCATGCGACGAGTGCTGGAGCATAGAAATAATCAAACCCACGCCGCCTTGTGCCTTTACCAGATGCAGAGGAAATTTTTTTTTAATAATTAACTTTCCATCTGGAGTTGAAATGATGAGCCTGCTAATCTCCTTCTGACAGCCCTACACCGTCACCGCCTTCCTCTGGCCATTGTGGCCTTCACCGGGTCGGGAGAACACAGAGGATGTTTCTCACCAGAGTCAGCAGGGGATCTGGGTGCAAGGAGGTACCACGCTGTTGGGGGTTTGGTGTCAAAGGCGGGCTTGGATGACTAATCCATGGCACCTGTTTATTGCCCAGCCTGGCTTTGTTGTTTCTGCTGCTTCTGCTTTGAGAGCCAGTCCCCTTGGCAGGATCAGTCCAGCTCACCTGAATGAGGTTGAGATGAAATTGAGTAGTAGGAGCTGCTGAGGGCACTTTCCACTACACAGGAGTGTATGGGCCACCATCCCCTAATGCCTGGGCTGTGCAGCGGAGGTCTAAGGAAGGGACCACATCTCCCTGGGTCCAGTGGGACTGCTCCATCCAGAGGGCTCCACAAGCTCCCAGGGTTGCAGCTCAGCCATTCCATGATAGGTGCTAGTCCCAACATGCTGGCCAAAGTTCCCTCTCCCTCCATCGTTGTATTATGGAGGAGTCAGCTGAACCCCTCTGCCCCACAGGTGGCTGCATTTCAGTGGTGTCATGTGTGTAATGCGAGAGACAGTGAGATGAAAGGTGCTATATAAATGCAAAATGCTACTGCTTGGACACCTTCCTTGCCTGTGCTCCCCTTCCTCTTGCCAACACCATGCAATTGTCTAGTCAGTTTCTTCACAGATATTACACTCTTCTTTCTCTGGGGAACTCCACTAATCCCTCATACAGCTGCTTCCAATGCAGAAGCCTATGTATGGGACAGTGTTAAAGCAAGAATCCATATGCTCCAGAACAGCGATGCTGAACCCCTCTCACTGTGATTAGCATCTATATGATGAGATTTTGTGATGACTGATGGCACAAATGCACCAGGGGAGCCAGGAGGGGCTGCAGAGTTTCACAGCAGAAAAGCTCTAATGAGCAAAGAAATAACTTGTGCATGATGCAAGGAGAGATTTATAGCAGCCAGACTAACACGTCTGGGTCTGCAGCTCTGTGAGGGAAACGTTTGAAAGGTGCAATCAAACCCGAGGAGGTAAACTGGCAGAGCTGCAGGATACAGGGGTCCAAGAATGGAAAAGCAGGGGCTGCTGAAAAATAGGACAAAGATGCATTTGCGGAGCTAGAAGGTGGCCCAAACTTAAAGGCACAGCAGCTCAAGACCAACAGAGAATGTAAATAAGACCAGAATAGCAAAGAATGGTGTAGGAAAGGACTGAGGTATCTGCAGAACCATGTAAAGGTGGAGGACCGGAACTGGAGGGGGTGCGATTTTATTAGTTACAGTTCTAGCCCCATTAAATCCACAGCTAGCGGTGAAAACAACCCGAAAGTATATTTTTGCAGAAATCAAACAAGTTACTTTAAATACACATGAAGCAAACACTAAGCCAACACACGGCATTACGTGCTTGCATAAACAGAACAGAGAAGCAGCACCTGAGACTTCTGAATTCGTGCTCTGTAGCTGCAAACAGGTGGCAGCCTGTAGGTTTGTCCCATCCTGCCTAGCTCCTATTTCTCAATCTGGCCATCAAATGAAACGTCGTAGTGGGATACAACTGGAGGTGCCATTTTGTCTGTTAGCTCCGAAAGGGAAGTTTGCAGCACCCCGCAGTGGCATTTTATTTGCGGGGGGCACATTATTATCGGTGTTTCTCTCAGAGCGATTGTTATATTCATCACTTATCAGACAGTGCTGCAGCCTGACAAATGCATCCTTACTGTCCGACTGTGCTTGTGCTCACCTGGACTGGTGAGCAGGTGACCTGGGTTCAGTGCTGCCAACTCTTGTGATGTTACTGAAATATCTGGGATCTGTTTTGGGCCTGGTCTATGCTAGGGGGAGGGTTCAACCTAAGATACGCAACTTCAGCGACATGAATAACATAGCTGAAGTCGACGCATCTTAGGCCAACTGACCTGCCATCCTCACGGCAGCAGCGGGCTCCCCCGTCGACTCTGCCTTGCACCTCTGGGTGAGCTGGAGTTCCAGAGTTGACAGGACTGCCTTTGGTGATCGATTTATCACGTCTTGATGAGACACGATAAATCGATCACCAATAGATCGATCACTACCTGCCGATCTACTGCCCCTGGAGTCAAGTGACTAGGAGAGAATCACAGCACTCATTTACAAAAACAAAACAAAAAAGATTCTAGGTCTCTTGGTTGCAGAGAAAAGTGTCAAAGCATGACCCAATGGGCCCTAAAGACTCAGAAATCAAAGCAGAGAGCCTAAAAGTAGGCACTGACTTTGTTCTGTTTGTCTAATGTCCAGCTCAGCAGGTACTGTTCCATAGGATAATACACATAGATAATTATGCTATTTTTAGACTAAAAATAATCACGGGTGTCTTAATTTAAGTCTGGGTTGTTGATCGCATATTCCTGTCTTTGACCACAAATGAGTCACTAGCCTACCTTTGCCTCAGTTCCCCTTATAAAATAGGAATAAGGACACAGCAGTGATGTGATGCTTAATTATTGTTTGCAAAGTCCTCGCATACCATAGTGCCATAGGAGAGCCTATAGACAATTATAAATACTTATTCAGTGTATGCTGTAGAGATGCTGGTAAGTGGACAGCAAACACCTCATAAACTCCAAGTCCTCATGGTGCTGGAATGGAGGGAGTTGTTAATGATTAAGTTGCAAGGTTGAAGAGTATGTTTTTTACAAGCAGTGTGGCACGCTAGGATAATACTTGGCCGTTGGATCCACAGGCCAGCAGGGGCTGTACACTCCAGCCAGCACTGGAGTCCTGCAGGGAGCCAACGACTGCATTATTGAGGCACATGTCATTCATTTGCCTTCAGAGTGAGAGCCAGGGACGGGGAAGTAGCTCTCTTCCAGGGAAAGCAGAGTGTTGGGTAGACAGGTACTGAGGGAAGAACCCAAGGGTCTCTAACACAAGACAAAGGTTTTGACTATTGGCTTTGTGTTTTGGAATTACCTCTGTTAATCAGTGAGCTAACATACGGGGTGATGATCATGGACTATGAGGGCTTGTCTTGATAGTAAGTGACTGTATAGCAAGCTGGGCTGTAAGTCTACAGTACACTAGCATGTCATGCACTGACTGGCCACGTGGACCCTATACTGCACACTAAGAGTTGCCTAGTGTGTACAGGAACTCATTGCACAGCAATAGGATCCATGTGAACAGTTAGTGCATTGCATGCTTGTGTACTGTAGACTTACAACCAGCTTACTGCACTAACTCACCATCTAACCAAACCCTAACATTTGGTTGCTTGGAGCTGGATGGAGGCTCCAGCATCTTCTCTCTGAGGAGCTTAGAGCACCCCAGTATGCCACCAGAATATTTGTATGCATCATGTCTATTTTACATCTGGGGAAACTGAGGCAGGGATCTTAAGGCTAAGATGTTCAACCCGGAGTGCCTAAAGCTAGGCCTTTAAATCTGAGGGATAACACTAAAGACAGTGCTGACTTGAGGAACTCCAATTTCCAATCTGTAACCTAGGTGACATCCTGGTTACCACATTGGGTCAGAGGCAGAAGCAGGCACAGAATTTAAGTGCCATAACTTCCAGTCACCTGCACAGGGTCATCTTCTCTCCCATAGCTGAGTACTATGAACTTTTCCAAGATAAAATTCAGCCTGAGGCAGGCACTTGGCATGGAAAATTTTAGCCCAAATGATTAAAATTTGGCAAAGTTGGAAGACCCTGTCTTCAGTTGTTTATAGTGGGAAGAGTCAGGCAACCTTAACAGAGCTACCAACCCTGCCTACTATAAGAGCAAGTGTTGGGCAATCTTAACTATTTGTTGCACTACGTGCTCTGTCTGGGTTATAATTTCCTTGTAGCAGTAGTTTGTAACACTTCCATCCTTTATACAGATGCCCAGCCCAAGATTTTGGTGCAGGAGTTTCTCCAGAGTAGCATGGACATATCTGCATCCAATTTCATCAGAAGCCAGACATTTTTACAAAATGTCGTCGACAAAGATAACATACTAAA
>ML677377.1:3625109-3692699 GCA_007922305.1 Dermatemys mawii
GGGAAAAGCCAAAGCAATTGTGGTTTTCATGCTTGTTAATTATCTCATCTGGAAATGCTCCTAAAACTCTATTCACTTGTGTTTTACAAAGAACTAGTAGAGACATATTTCTTTACCAGCTAGCTACTAAGTGGTAAGATCCACAAACCTCTGGAGTCTCCTATAGCTCAGAATCACGGGTGTAAATCAAGAAGATTACCTCTTTTGAAGGTGGCTCATCGTGCATCCAGACCCAGGACCTAGTTATGCTTTAGTATTTCATGTGCTTGACGGGATTCCCCAAGCCTGCCTGGGTAATTGTGGCTTTAAAAGCCGATGCCTTACAAGGAGTGGACTGAAGATTATTGCTCTGTTGAATAAATTACTGCTGGGTTACCCCACGTCTGCTGAATTAATTGCACTCTCCTCTGTCTACCAGCAATCTTAGGAGATGTATGTTTGGGATTTCGTTAGCCCCAGGCCAGACCATGCTCCCACAGCTTTAGGGGGAAGTTATCCATCCAAGAAGAGATGCAGCCTCCTAATGGTGAAATCCCTTTGCAAGCACAAGCTACCACAGTGGTAAGCGCTGAGCACACAAGTCCTATTTATTATTTGGATTGCTGAGTAAAGTCAATAGAAACTGTTCCGCACTTCTATAAATCAAAAAACTCATTACACTCACCTTATTCTTACTGAGCACAAAGATGCGTAGTCAGGTTCTCTGCTCTGTGTTCCCTTCCAGTTGTACCTCAGACCTCCACACACCTTGCCCATCTGTTTTCCTTTGTGGTCCCACAGGCTTTCATGGGTTCCTGAGGTCCACCGCCCCTCTCATCTGAGTGGGTAGGCATTTTGTTCTAGTGGGCTCACACCCAGAAGTCCAACAGGCTATCAGAGCTGGAGGACCATTCTGGATTTTTCACTCTTCAAAACAAAGAGATGGCCCCAGATTTGAGTCCCATTCTATCCAAGCTGCCTAAGAGTTGGGGGTGGAGGTCAATTCAGCAGTTCTGGTTTCTCCCTCTCTGTAATTCCAGCATCAAACAATGTTACCATTCAAGGTGAATTCAAGTTGCAGGCTTGTGGGTTTAGTAGCTATACTTTGCAAGATTAGGATGTGAAAAGTTATTATAATTTCTGAAAGTTCAGAATGGAGGTTAAATTTGCCATATGAAGGTATGAAAATTCATAGCTAAGGTGCTCAACCCATCTCAATTCTGCCCCCTTGATAACTCACTACCCAATCCTGCCTCTTGCTATGTTCGCAGCATACAAAGAGAAGCTGCATTAAACCCATCAGATGCAACCTACCAGCAAAAGTACTGTAAGACGACGATTTCCTAGAATCCAGACTGATAACCACACAGGAACCTCCCACAAAATAAGACAAAGCAGACTGCTCCCTAAAACAGAGGCACAATGCACCCCATCTGGCTTGTTGCAGACTGACTGCACAAGACCCAGATCACTTGCTTTGCCACAGACCCCTAACAGAGCCGGAAAACCTCTGAAGTTTAAAGAAATAGCATGTCGTTTTAAAAAAAGTTTTCAATGCACCCAAGCATCCCACAGCTCCTGGCCCTGGGGATGGAGGCCCAGGCAGCAAAGATCCCCTCTTGCAGTATCTACTCTGAGTCTGGGTTATGTCTTCAGCCCTTCACGGCTGTTCAGCTGTAGCAGACTCAGCAAGTCTGACAAGCCTAGTCTGACACCTGAAGAGGCCAGTGGCAGTTTTTTGGGTGGGGATAGGAGAAGGAGAGTGTGACAGGCTGGATCACAGAAACCCCCTTGGGGCTGCCAACTGATGTGCCAAGACTACTACTGCCCCTGCTTCCTTGCCCGGCCAGCTTGGGACTCCAGTACCCTGCCTGGTTTGAGCAAGATCCACTAACCTGCTGCAAACCTAGACCCAAATCAGAACCACATTCCCTAACAGCTTTTGGCTTACCTGGAAGCAGCTAAGAAATGTTCCTCTCTTTAACACTCAGATGCTCAACTCCCAGTGGGGTCCAAACCCCCAAATAAATCCGTTTTACCCTGTATAAAGCTTATACAGAGTAAACTCACAGATTGTTTGCCCTCTCTAACACTGATAGAGAGATATGCACAGCTGTTTGCGCCCCCCACCCACCCTCCGGTACTAATACATATTCAGGTTAATTAATAAGTAAAAAGTGATTTTATTAAATACAGAACGTAGAATTTAAGTGATTCCAAGTAGTAACAGACAGAACAAAGTGAATTACCAAGTAAAATAATATAAAACACACAAGTAATAAAACTGAATACAGATAAAATTCCACCCTCCGAGATGTTTCAATAAGTTTCTCTCATAGACTGGATGGCATCCTAGTCTGGACACATTCTTTCCCTGGTATATCCCTTCTTCCAGCTCAGGGAGTACCTAGGGGGATTTCTCATGATTTCAGCCCCCTTTGTTCTATTCCACCCACTTACATACCTTTTGCACAAGGCGGAAATCCTTTGTCTCTCCAGGTCTCCCCCACCCCCGACACCCAAATGGAAAGCACCAAGTTTAAGATGGATTTCAGCACCCGGTGACATGGTCGCATGTCCTGTGAGACCCCAAGCCTTCATTCCTCCCAGCATGACTTGCAGGAAGGCCTGCAAGCAAACAGAGCCATCTACAGTCAATTATCCTGGTTGATGGGAGCCAGCAAGATTCCAAACCACTATTAATGGCCTACACTTTGCATAATTACAATAGGCCCTCAGAGTTATATTTCATATTTCTAGTTTCAGATACAAGAGTAATACATTTATACATAGAGGATGACCACACTCAGTAGATTATAAGCTTTGTAACCTTACAAGAGACCTTTTGCATGAAGAATATGTTAGTTACATTACAGTCACACTCAGCAAAATATTTTCATAAGATCGTATAGAGTGCAACATCACAGCGAGGGTCCTAGGAAAGTGAAGAACCCCTTTCCCTGCTCCCCCTGCCATGTCCTAAGGCTCCTAGGCCTCCTCCAAGGGGCCCATGGTAGACAGAGGGTCTTCATTGCCTGGAGCTGAGGGAGGAGCAGAAAGTGATGGGGAGGGGAAAACCGTCCCTGCTGTGCTGTCCCCACAGCCCCCTATGGACCCCATTCCTTGCACTGCTCTTAAGTTCCCTTCCTCAGGGAGGTGGGGCCCAGTGAGAGTCGGGGATTATGGGGCTTCTACCCCTTGGAGGTGTCTTCCCCCCTCATCCATCTTGCCTATCCCAAATGATGTCATACCGAATAAAACCTTCCCCTCCCTCACATCCTGCTGCTGCTCCCTGGCCTGGCTGGTAGAGCTCCTGCAAGTCAAAAATAGCTCACCAGGGCCAAGAGCCTGGAGCAACATTCTTAGTTCAAGTGAAAGGTCAGATCCTCGGCTGGAATAACTCCCCAGTGGAGCCCCATGGATCAATGCAGATTTACACCAGCCTTGAGGATCTGACCCAGTAACTTTAGCTATGGTGTTTTAATCAAGTGCCTGCTGGTGCTGGACATAAGAGCCAAGTAACTGGCTTTCCTCTTTCAATCTCCCCCATTTGCTACAGAGTCAGGAACCAAAAGATCTGATCTGGTGAGCCCTGCTTTTCTAGGGAACCATAAGTCAGGGGCCCCTCAACTGACTCACTTTAGATTAGGTATCAAAATGTCTCTGGAGCCAGCCCTAAGCTAGCAATTGAGGCTGATACAACTGTAAAGTAGATTTTAGAGGGGGCTAAAAAAGCTTAAACTGGAAACTCAGGTGAAACTGCCGCTATGGAGAGGCTCTGTAGGAAGAGTGAAACTGGTCAAAGCACTCAGAGCTCATCGGTGTAACTCTTCTGTGCGTCAAGATGAGTCCAGCAATGACCCAGTCATGGCAATGCAATGGTGCCTCTAAAATGATCCACAAGGGTAGCTTCCATCTAGTGAGGCATTCAGGAGAACTGTGCAGACGCCACATAGTCCACTGAGGAACTCCCCCACTAACATTTACCAGAGCCAAAGGGGTTTCCCAGCTCCATGGCCTGGTCTACATTAGGCTGGTTTCCTCAAACATTCCTCCATTGGTTCAACTCCCCCAGCAGTGGCAATGGTACATACAGGGCCCTAAGTGTGGAAGCACATGTGGTCTAGCCCTGCTCAGAGCCCACATGACAGAGGTGTACATGACACGGTATTCAAGATGCCAGCCACCACCAGAGCCAGACATCCCACCATCAAGGCCAGCCCAAGGAGATGCTCCAACAATCATTTTGGTGGGAGGTTTAGCCAAGAGACACAAATGCAGGCAAAGCCTCTGGGTCCAGTCCAAGCATCCCAACACCACGTAGGGCTGGAGAGCATGTAGTTGGCCTCATTCACATTCCCACTGCTTTTACCACCAGAACCCTAGCCCTGCTAGGGTACAGAAATGGCACAACTGCTGAGTGGTCGGGATGAGGCAGACAGTGTCGCCCATGCCCAGCCAGGAAGAGAAAGCAGCCTGCTGCAGCATTGTTAGCATTTGCTAATCGGGCAGACACAGGCTCACATTCAAGTGTTTGCCAGAGGTCAGCTGGCAGCTAGCTTAAAGGAGAAAGGAAGAAGAAAGACCCCTTCTCTCCCCGACTTGTGCTTCAGCTGTGCCTTGAGACCAAGTGGAAATCCACTTGCCGTTCAGCTCACACAGCTCCTGGGACCTTCCTGGCACAGTTTACGCTCGGGTAACCTAACGTCTGGAGTCCATTAAGCAGGGTAATTTAACCAGTTCCTAAGCAAATGCCTGCAGCGATCTTTGCTAAGTCAATTCAGCGGCAGCTGAATTATGGAGAAAACTTTCATTTGAATTCTAAAGGGGGAACATAATGACTGCTTCAGAGGAAAGCACATTAAAACCGGCCTTGTTCCAGCCGATCGAGATGCAATATTGTCAGCGCACGCAGGGCAGGAACACTTCTGTAAAGGATTAAGCGCACCCATTGGATCAGAATAAATTCCATCAATCAACAATCTGCATTCTTGGAAGAGGGGACTTGTCACATCATTCAGAGGGAGGCTTTTCAAAAAGCCAAGGACAAAATTATTTTCTCCGTCTTGCTTTGCTTTTCCTTTTTTGAAAGGTGTTTGCAGTTTGCAGGACAAGATTGTGCTGAGCTGGGTCATTACATCAGGGATGGATTTGTGAAAATTCCTGCAAACAAAAAGTTGCTGATTCACTTTTCAAGTGGCTGTGACCCACTTAGCCATCACAAATACTGGTGCAAACGTATTCACGAGCCCATTCACATAAGTGCTCGCGTGCCCATTTTGAAAAATTCCTCTTTTTTTAAATCATTCCCACAAGCGGTACAAACAATTCCGCTTATTCAAGGGGAACATGAGAACAGAAAAGAGAATTCCTGCTGTGTAGAAAGCTTGTCATCCAATCAGAAGCTGGCAACAATACCATGCAACTTGGAAAGCCAATGATATGATGCAAATAATGAGTACTCAGAACGGCCGCTTTGGGAGTGTGTTAGTTAATACAATCTTTCTTAGAAGGCTTCGTACTGATGCTAAGTTGTATAACTATGCACGGTATTCTCAGAATGCCCCGTACTCATACTAGGCTTTATAATGGAAATTTGCAAGTAGGTAAAACATGTAAAACCCCTGTTCCTAGTACACGTAGGAACTGTCAGAGCCAAGTGGTATGTTCTGTTGAGACTTGCCATTGTGCTAGATACAACCATTACAGTATGCTAGGGATAATCGGTGCAGATGCTTTTGTATCCTGAAAAATAGGAATGAAACAAGATAAGAAACGGAGAGCAAGGCCTGTAATGGTACAGAGGAGTTTTCTGTTGTAAACAAGGGCTGTATAAATATGAGCGAAACTGAGCTCATATTTGGAACAGACTGATCCTGCTACAAGACCATTCTCCAGAACTGGAAATGCATTTGCCTTTCTGCATTGTCTTTACCAATCTTTGATTAATAAATTGACTGAGCCAAATTATTTGGCATCTCATCAATAAAGATAATTGAACCCTCAGCAATACATAGGATGAAATGTGTTCATGCAACCAATTTTGCAGCAAACTGCAAGGGAGGAACAGATAAGATAAGAGTCACAACATGGTCACAGGTAATTTGCAAACAGAAAAAATAAATTTGGGATCATGTCTCCAGCAATCCTGCAGGCTGACAATGTGCACTATTGCCTCCTGCTAACGTATGCTGACCTATTCCTATAGAGAAGTGTATGCCTGAGTTATCCATTCCCACGCCTGCTGGGCATCATTGCTCAGTGACAGCAGGTGCTTAGAGAGCTTAAAATGATAATTACTTAACATTTACACATTAGCGAGTTGTTTCCTCCAACACTTCTGTCAGGAAAGGCTGCATTATCCCCACTTTGTAAGTGGGGAAACTGAGGCACAGAGCAATGCTGTTATTTGCCCATGGTCACGCTGAATACTGCCTCTTCTCTCTCTCTCTCCCCTAAGCTGGCCAGAGGCCACTCCTGCTCCATGCAGCCTCCCACCAGTCTTTCTCACCTAGTTTGACCGCTGCAAGGACCTTCCACCCTCTCAAAGGTGGCCTGATATCCTGGGTTGGGGCAGAGCAGTCCACTCAATGGAGGCTGAGTGCAGATCTCTGCATTACCATCCTAGCCTCTTCGCACCACTCGAGCATAGCCATGAGTATCAGCAGACAGGGTCTTCCAGGGCCTCCATTGCCGAAGCCTTGTTTAGTAGCCATGATGCAATCATTGCTTTTCACTACTTATATTTCTTACGGGAAGAGGAGGGAATATTTTGCACCTGTTGGGACAGGATGACCTGGCCAGCCCAGAAAAGGGGAAGGACAACAGAGATAGCAGCAGTTCTTCAAGAGAGAAGTGCTTCAGTATTTGTTAGGCCAACAGCTGCACCCATTTACTTTTAGTCCCACATCCTCATAAGATCTCCATGCTCAGGAAGACCCCACCCTGTGCCTAAAGCCAGTCCCTTCATTCCTAAGGCATCACTTCTCCTCACACACTGAGCTGGTGCTGTCTTGTTTTTTAACACACACCTCTCTAACACTGCCACACCCAGCCCTACTTCTCCTCTTACCAGCCCTGGACTAGCCTGGGCTTGATTTATATAGAACCCAGACCTCTCCCACTCCCTGCAGCCTCTGAGGGGATTGGTGGGTGATAGGAGCCAATTGGTCCACACCCTAGTGTTCTTTTTCAGGGGTGGGCCACCACCTATAGCTGCTTGGGCTGATGTTCTCCCAGCCTCACACCCCCATGACAGTTCACTCGTTCCGTGTATTCCTGCTGGCATGGCTGCTGACAGTCCCCCAGGCAGCAACAGTGCTTTCTTAAGCACGATGCATTGTGGCGGCTGTGTTCTAACTTTGGCCAGAAATGCTCCGCTGCCACGGGAAAAGGCACTGGCTAAATGACTCAACAGCCTCTCTTTCCTGATGGAGCTACTCCTTGGGCCCAGCTTAAGGAGGTAGCTCCACCAGGTCACATGTTTGAGTTTCCAGGAAGGAAGCCGGTGGGTTAAACTGGGATTCTTTATTTAAAGGGTAACTCCCACTGGAAAGCAAGTATGGAAAAAATACATCTTCTTACAACGCAGATCTGCAACTTGGCTGTGTTGAGTCCCAGGGCTTAAAATGAGGCTACTGCTCAGGCTGACTCTGCTAAGGAGGAATGAGCTGGAATTGTTCCTCTTTGTGCATTGAGAGAATTACTACATTCCAGTCAGTTACACCCGTGAAACCCCTTGGAGGTTCGAGGCGTTACACACACTGGCCTGAAGGTATCATTTGACCCAGGGATGTTTTATTGCAGGTGATGATGCAGAAGGACGAAAACGTCCCGCTTAATTCAGATACAACTTGTAGTTTGCAGGGCTGGCAATTAAGGGGAACCTCTCCTTCCCATGTACACGTAAACCAAGAGCACTTACCAAAAAGACACATCAAATGCGCAGACTGTAACAGCTGTCCACCATCCTATTTCCACCTCCCTGCCCTTTCCTTCCCTTCTCTATGCTTCCTGTGGGGTTTGCAAAGCATTCACTGCACCCATGTGCTCCTGCTTCGGAGCCATTCAGCCCCACCTCTCCACATCTTTCCATGGCCTGGGGTGCAGTGCCAGGTTTCTGCCCATACAGCGTGCAGCCAGTATTGGGTATCCGCAGAGGGCCCGGAGGGTTATACTGAGCTCCCGTTATTGCATCTAATCATTGCTGAAAGCACTGGCAGAGATTTCCTGGGATGGAAACCTGCTCGCTGTGGCAGACTCATTCCTGGAACTGAAGAACCAGCAGGAAGGAAAGAGGCAGTTCCATCTTCCCAGAGCTTCAAAAAGCAGTTGGCTCATGTCTTGAAACAAGCCGTCAAAAGGCCCCAAGCCAGGGACTCCTCAAGAGCGCCGATGAAACACTGCCTGAAAGGGGACAGACTGTCAGGAAAACATCCAGCCACGTCCAGGGGGTTAATAAATCCCAGGATGAGCTCCCGCGAGATAACAGAGAGGCACAGAAGGGAGCTTGTGGAGGAGTTGGGGGTGGAGGGATGCCGAGCGTCGCTAGTAGATCCAATGAACCTGGCCTACAGAAGCAATGAAATGTGTGCCCATCTAATTTTTCCCCCTTAGCTGCCTTGCTACCCAATCTCTTTTTGCAGCCACATGCCTCAGAAGCTACTTTTCCTGCCTGCCTCTGTATGTCAGCGCAGGTCTACACTGCAATCAGGGTATGTGATTGCAGCTCTTGTAGACATAGCTGAAACACTTTGCATCTAGCTAACTTGCATACTGGAGTAGTGATGCTGCATCGGTCTACCCAGAACCCTGGATAATTGCTTCAGCAGCCCTTTGCTTATTAAAAGAGAACTCGTAATTCAGGAAACTCCCCTTTTCAAAATGTCCAGCAATCCAAACATCTGCGAGGCTGGGGACAAACCGATGATTAAAAGAGAAATGGAGAGAGGGAGACCAGGAAGGATGAGAGCTTGACATGAGTGTATAGCCAAGGCTAAGAGTACAGAGCAGGTGTTGTACAAATACTATTTTATTATATATATTGTGGCAAAGCTCTGGCCTTGTCCCTGTGGGTCCCGCGCTTCCAGGCAGTTTGTGCTAGCCTCAGAGGCTCACTGCGACCCTCCACGTAGCCCTTCTCTCTCTAGGCCAGGGTTACAGTTTACTGAGCCCTTTTCATCATCAGCCAGCAAAGCTGATGGTGAGAGAACTCCCACAGTCTCTGTTGTCCCTTTGGGCTTATTTCAGGACAGTATAACCTCCTGGCCTGCTAGGGGCCTGCCTTCCCCTTCCAGGACGTGTTTCAGTAGTACCAGGTTGGGGGGAACCCAGGCCCACCCTCTACTCCAGGTTCCAGCCCAGGGACCCTAATGGTAGCAGCTATTGGCAGCCAACCTTTCACTGACAGAGTTGCTACTTTTCCCTGGGCTACTTCCCCACAGCTCTCCCACGTCTCCCTTACCTCGGGGTATCGCAAAGCTTCCTCTCCTCCAGCTCCTTTCTCCTTGGCTCCCCACCCAGGGAGCTGGAAAGGATTGTTTTTAAGCAGTCTGAGTGAGACCTTGACTGGTTCCACCTGTCTCCATCAGTCTAACAGCCTTAACTGCCCTTTTGTCAGTTAATTGGGGTCAGGTGCTGGCATTAGCCTGACTACCTTAACTGTTTAATTGGCATCAGGTGTCTTGATTAGCCTGGAGTAGCCTTTGTTTGGCTATCCACAGAACAGGAACCTGCTCATCCTGAGGCTGATATACCTCCCTTCCAGCACTCTCTTAAACCCTTCTGGTCTGACTCCGTCACAATATATATACATACACACATACATACAAACATTAGGAGGAGCTCAGGTGAGGAAATGGAGCAAAGGGGAAACCCCAGGAGAGTGGAGCTGTGAATTTTGCTAAAAGATCAAAGTTTTCAGTTTTCTCTGTCCTTGGCAGGTGCAAACACCCACACATGCTAACACTTGCATCCTGCAAGCATTAGATTGTAAAAAGGGCACACCCCAGAGCTGAGTTTTGCAAGTTGCACCTTTGAAATGCAGGCTGAGTTCATGTGTCTAGAGCACCAGATGGAAACTGGCAAGGAATCCATGTTAATCTTACCAACTACTTGCTTATGTCAGACAAAGCCCAGAGCTAGACTTCTGTGGCCCACCTCTGGTGGACTCCGGTACCAGCACTGCCCTTAAGGACATAGAAGTGGTTTTCGCAGGTCAGCCCATTAGTCCAGTCACAGAGGATGATACCGTCCCACTTCATGGGGAAAAACCCTCATCCACGCATCTCAACAGTACCCACAATGCACCTGACCAGTTGTGTGTGTCAGTTGTCCCAATGAGATGACCCCACATGAACTTGCAGAACTCCTGCTGGGTCAGTCAGGGGTAGACACCCATTAATAAAGCCATCCTGCCTGTCATCAACCAAAGGCTGGGACATTTCAACCCCTTAGGTACCTTTAAACAAAATGGTCTGTGGAAGTTCTGCCTGCACAGCCAAACCATGTGAAAGGAGCGCCGAGCGGGGCTCAATCCATACCCAATGAAAATCACACCTCCCCACCAGAAGGCAGTCCTTGCTGAAAACAGTTCTTGGCTGCTCCTGAGGAAACCATCATTACGAGGTTTGGGCCCTGCTGCATGTGCAGATTCTTAGTTTCCCAGCGAGTGGTGCTGTGGGAAAAAGCACTGGTGTTGGGGAGTCAGGGGCTTACAGAGTCCTATCAGAAAAGCCAGACCTCCTCACTCCATCTGACACAGCGGGAAGTAATTTTGTTCTGCCAAGCCCTGTGCTAGACAGATTCAGACTCTGCCACCTGTCCATCTAGGGGCAGGTTCCAATACTAAGAGGTCCTGCACCGAAGGCAAAAATCCCCCTCTCGGATCTATGTATCATGGTGGGGTTGTCAGCAGGGATACTGAATCTGAGATCCTGGCAACCTAAAAGCATCAGCTTCTTCAGCTTGAGCTAAAGGACTATTAATTACCAGAAGACAGTTGCAGACTTATAACCCTCTTTATATGGATCAGTCACTTAGCAGGCACAAAGACCCACACTATTAATATGGTTTACATCTGCATGCTAAAGTTTTACTTCTAGCATTTTGCTGTCTCATAGCTGCAGATCTTCCACCAATGCCAACTTCACCTGGTTTCCTCCAAAACCCAATCAACCCCAGACTGACTAGAACTCAGCCTCCCAGTCCCTTGGATAGGTCTTCAAATCTCAACAAAGCTGACCCAAGTTTCAGGTGTTTTTATGGAAATCCTAAAGAGCATAGTCAATATCAGTCATTGAAATCTGAGAGGAGAATTTTGCCCTCCAGCTTCAGTTCGAAGGAGAACTCTGCTTTTTTTTTCCCTTGACAGTTTTCTTCTTGAGTATCAGCAGATGTTTAGGGAGATGGGGCTGGTTGATCTAATAGAACCTATTTCATCTCTCAAACCTATGATTCTAGGATATTGCAACTTTTTTTCTTTTAGCCTTAACCAGAGCCCTGAAGTTAAGACTCTCATATCAAAAGCTGTGTGTGATGCAGGGGTGTTGGGGTTTTTGTTTGGTTTTGTTTTATAAACAACACTTTTGGGAAGAAACCTGCAAAAGATGGAAAACATTCTCCATCTGCATCTGAATGTGTAAAAAAACTCATTACTCCTCAATGACATATCACATCAGTGACACATCTGCTATGAATAATTTATGCCCATTTATTCTGATGTTTTTAGTATCCTTGTAAAACTTTCCAGCAATAGATGCCTTTATTTGCATAGACTCCAATTTGGATCCCCGGCTTTTGTTCCTACTCCAGTGCTAGCGTTATGGAATTAATCAGTTTCCCCTCCATAGACATTACAACCACTCCACTACCCTCCCCTGGAGGGAGAGGGGAATTCATTCTCTTTGTTTTCTTTCAATCCTGGGCTTCTTCCATCCTTGCTCGACTAATGAACTAGCCAAAACCTTAACAAGAAACAGAAGTGGAACCATTACAAACACTGCCTAGATTATGCTGCTGGAAGGAAACTAAATTAAAAAAAAGTTCTTGTGCTCAGTACTTAGATCTTAGATCTAATTAACCAGCTTCCCATCTCCTGTGTATATTGTCCCCTCATTTTGAAATCATTCCAGTTCTCGCATTCTCTGTGAGCGCTGACTAGTGTAACAATCTTTGCCAGGGTAACAGTTAAAGGACGCCTCTAGCTTTGTTTATGGAAATCTGCTGACCTTGTTTCCAGTAGCAATGTCTCCAGATCCTCTGTAGTGTATTCTGCAGCACTATTAAGTCAGGAATCCCATTAATCTGTCTGACACTGCTTAGCCCACTGAACTGTCTAGCATCGATATAAAGTAGAAGTGTCCAGAAAGAGAATCCAAAGGAAAAGTGTGAGGAAGAGAGTTTTAGCATTCTGCTGGCCTATTGAATGGTTCCAGCTTCTGCATTCACGAATACTTCTTACCAAAAGATAAATTAGGCACTCTGCCTACAGTGTTCTAGGGGCTGATTCTCCAGCGATGCCCTGGACAGTACATTCCAAATTAAAACTGAATCAGCCATTTAAAAAGATCCACTTGCCTAACATCTTCATCTTATTATAGTAATAATGATTTCAACACAGGGCATTTACCTTTGGATTAATGACTGGCTACATCTGTGACTCACCAGATCATCCCAAACTGTCATTAATTCCCAAACAACTGAAATCCAAAAAGTAATTGAAATAGAAGCTATACTGAAAGCAAACATGGCAAATGAGATAAACCAAGCAAGCCAGAAGATGCCACTGGACACATATGCAAAATGCCAGTCCAACCAGGCCTTCTGCTGTGGAAAGGCCGGGACAGTAATTCTTTGAGCTAGAGCATACTTCTTTCAGAAGTTATGGGTTTGATACCAGAATTACTGGGTGAGGCTGTCTGACCTGTGTTAAGCAGAAGGTCAGACTAGATGATCAAAATAGCCCCTTCTGGCCTTAAAGTATATAAGTCTATGAGGAGAGTGAGGTAGTTGCATAAATTTGAAATCATTTGTGATCATCTCATGTGACTTCCTGCAATACAAAAGGCCAGAGAATTTCACCCAATTTCTGCAGAGGGTTCAAGCTCATATCTTGTGGTTGACTGACAGTGTATTTTTTAGAAAGACTTCCAATTTAACAATGTCAAGTGATGGAAAATCCACCGCACATCTAGGTAAGTTATTCCAATGGTTAAGTATCCTCCCTGTTAAAAATCTGTGCCTTACCTTTGACCTGAACTTCCTACCCTCCACTTCTGGCCATTAGATCTTGTTATGCCTTTGTCCACTAGACTGAAGAGCCATCTGAAATCTTTCCCTCAAGTTGCCTCTTAACCATCTCTTGAATAAACTAAATAGATTAAATGCCATTTTTAAAACCATCCTTTGGTAATAACTCCCTGGAAACTTGAAGCCATGGTGAGTTTCATTTCCACCACCCCAGGGGCTCTAAGCCTTGGTGATCACACAGCGGGGTCCTGGGAGAAAAAGGCTTACCAAACTCGTCTGAAGACTTTAAGTTCTTATTTAAATGTCTAGTTAACTAGCCCTTCTGGTTGCAAATGTAAAGCTGGATGTAAATAGCTCCAGTAATTAGTTTTAGTGATTAAAGAGCGTATGGAGATTGAAAACTCCATGAATTGTATAATCAGAATGTATAATTTAAAGTTTCTGACAGTCTTTTCAAAATATGAAATGATACCATTTATAGGCACTGGGTCTATTTTGCCCAATGAACTTAAATAAGTTCATATGTTGTTTTGTTATTATTTATTAAGCATGGATAATGTGCAGATTCTTATGTAACAGGGCAGTTGCTGGCATGGGGTGGCTCACAGAACAGATGGAGGCACAGAAGGTTCTGGAATGTGGTTTTACTGGGGGAAAAAATCAGATGGATTGTAGGTGAAAAAAAAAGATTGAGCACCTTTGCTTTATCTTATAACTGAGTTTGTTTATTGTAGGGTCTCATGTGCGGAGCAGCTGAGATTCATATATTGCAAAGGCAATAGCTTTAAAATACAGCCCAATAGACAAGTGCTGAAGATTATGGTGGATTGTCTGACATCAGGACTAACCCAGCAGTCCAAAGCTCTCAAGTGACTGCAGCTGCCTTAAGAAGAGAGAGAGAGAGAGAAAAAAGAAGAGGAAAAAAAAAATCCCATGTGGAAATGTTTCCTACTTTCCACTCCAAAGCCCCAGTCCTACAATCAGATCCATGTAGGCAGATCTTTATGCCCATGCCAAGTGATGTCACTGAGACTTGGCATAGGCACAGATAATCATCCTCATGGGCCAGATTGAAGGACTGGAGCTTAAACATGCCTTGGGGAAAGGAAGGGATTTCAAACTTCTGGTCCCCCAACGGGCAGATTCTGCGCTGCACCTCCTAAGAAGCAGAACACAGATGGTACAACCCACTGGGGAAGAGGCAAAGGACTTTGGGAGGCTGCTCTAATTTACGACAGACTCTCAATATCATAATCTTAACTATACATACAAAAATGATGGGGTCCAAATTAGCAGTTACCACTCGAGAGAGAGATCTTGGAGTCAGGGGGGATAGTTCTCTGAAAACATCTCCTTAATGCAGCACCAGTCAAAAAAGCTAACAGAATGTTCAGAACCAGTAGGAAAGGGATAGATAATAAGACAGAAAATATCATAATGCCACTATATAAATCCATGGAAAGCCCACCGCTTGAATACTGCGTGCAGATCTGGTCACTCCATCTCTAAAAAAAGATATATCAGAATTGGAAAAGGTACAGAGACGGGCAACACAAATGATTAAGTGTCTGGAACAGCTTCCATATGAGGAGAGAGGACTGAGACTGTTCAGCTTGGAAAAGAGATGACTAAGGGGGATATGATAGAGGTCTATAAAATCATGAATGGTTTGAAGGAAGCCCCTTTGTTATTCATCCCTTCACATAGCACAAGAACCAGGGGTCACCCAATTAAATTAATAGGCAGCAGATTTAAAACAAAAAATTAGGAAGTATTTCTTCACTCAACACACAGTCAACCTGTGGAACCTGTTGCCAGGGGATACTGTGAAAGCCAAAAGGATAACAGGGTTCTAAAAAGAATTAGATAAATTCATGGAGGATAGGTCCATCAGTAGCTATTAGCCAGAATGATCAGGGACACAACCCCATGCTCTGAGTGTCTCTAGGCCTCTGACTGCCAGAAGCTGGGACTGGACAACAGATCACTTGATAATTCCCTTGTTTTGTTCATTGCCTCTGAAGCATCTGGCACCGACTACTGTTGAAAGACAGGCTACTAGCCTAGATGGACCACGGGTCTGACCCAGCCTAGTTGTTCTTATAGCTGCCTACAGGCCACACCAAACTCCCAAATCTCCATAGCACAGCATTAGGGAGGCCTGGACAGGAAGCTACTTTCTGATCCCCTAGTCTGCAGTAGCAGATGCAGCCAGAGCATTGATCTAAATCAACTCTAGTGGCTCTGCTGTCGAGAGAGCTGGGATTCCCATCACTCCAGTGCATTCCAAATCATTTGTCTCCATCCCCGGCGGTTCACAAGACATTATCGCTTTGACAACCTGATGTCTCAAGACGCTGCGTTAGAGCATTTTTGGAGATGTTACAAGTTAAGCTGATATTTCTGTCTCTCCAAGCCCTCCATTCAGGCAGCGGGCTAGGAAAGCAGCACCACATCACTCCATTCAAACTCACATCCCAACAATCATTCTAAAATAACTTTTCTGAAGTGCAGTGAAAACAAAATGCATAATGGCTTGCAGTGACGGAAAGGTCAGCTTGGCTCAGATTTAGGAAGCCCTGCCTAAGTCACTCACAGCTTCCTCGCTGCTCGGGAGTAGAGCACAGAAAGCCTGACATGTTCCTGGGGACCCATCCCTGGGTTCTGTTCCCAGCTCAGTAATTGCTTCCTGTCTGACATTGTCTCAATCACCCCCTGCCTCAGTGTCTCCATCAGTAAAATGGGGATATTTACCTCCCTCCCTAGGGTGTTGTGAGGTTAATTCATTCATACTTGAAGGGGGCTTTCAGAGCCTTATATAGAATGTGCTATAAGGGGAAAGGATTAATTTCCTTTGGAAAATAATTTTTTTTAAAACCCAAAAACAACTAGGCAGGTTTTGTGAACAAACAAAAAGTAGGTGAAATGGGGGCGGGGGAGAAAAAGAGAACAATCAAAAAAGAACAAAGGTAAAGTCTCCGTGGAAGAGCATAAGTGCATGCCTCTCTGTGATATGCTGCATCTGATTTGAACACAAAATGGCAGGATCTCCATTAGCCATGTTTTCTATGTAATTCATAAAAAACAAAAATATTGCTACAACAGCACCGGACTCAAGGATGCCAGCCTTGAGGACAGTTCTGCTTATTAGTAATTCTTAATATGTACTTATTATTAAGGAAGGTAGTGAGGCCTAGTGGATTGAGTGGACAGACTCTGGAGACTTGGATTCTTTTCCAGCTCTGCCACTCACGTGCTGGGTGGCCTTGGGTAAACAGCTTCACTACTCTGTGCCTCTGTTTCCCCATCTGTAAAACAGAGCTAATGATACTGACTTCATGTGTAGTGTGCTTTGAGATCTACAGGTGGAAAGTGCTATACAAGAGCTAAGCATTGTTATTATGACAGGGTGTCGCAGTGTAACGACTCACCCCTGTGGCACCTCCTGCTGGTCGTCCAGGAATTAGCTCTTTTCCAGCCGGAGCACCCTCTGCAGGCCAGTGTCTCACCATCGCTGGCCCCTGTGTCCTTCCCAGACCCCAGTGCCCTTTTACCTGGGGTGTTGCCCCCTGGCAGTACCCCCCACACTCTGCCTCTGGGTCTCCCCTTCCCAGGAAACCCCCAACCCTCTATCCCCACCTTGTCTTAGTCTAAGACTACTGCCAGTCATCATCAAGCCCCCGCTCCCTGAGGCAGACTGCAGTGTAAAAGCCAGTCATCATAGGCAAGGGGTTTTTTGGACCTGCTGCCTTTCCCTGCAACTCAGTACCCTTTTAGGCCTTGCTATCAGGCTGCAGCCTGGGAGGTCGCCAGGCCTGAGCTCCCTAGCTTAGCCTACCCCTTCCTCAGCACTGCTCTACCCTTAGCTCTCAGGCAACTAGGTCCTGCTCCCTCCTCAGCTAGAGGGAGACTGCCTGAGGGCCTGGCGCACAGCCTTTTATAAGGGCCAGCTATGGTCTGTTTGGGGAGTGGCTCCAGCTATGCCTGCTTCCCCAATCAGCCTGGGAGCTGCTTGCCCCCAGCCACAACCCTCTCCTGGGTTCTTTTAAGCTCCTCAGTGCAGGAGCAGGTGACCACCCTGCTATACCAGGATCCCCACAGATCCTGTGAGTTTCAAAGATGAAACAGAGCAGGTGGTCAAAGTAATGCTTGGAGTCACCAGGGCTGCTCAAGGCCACCTTCATTTAAAAGGGCTGTGCTCGGAGAAGGACCCAGTTTTAAGGTGGAGAAAAGTTGGTAACACACGTCACTGAAACAGGCTGATAAACCAGCTTAGCTTCCACACTGGCTCTCATGCAGGACCCACAATATAAACGCTCCCCTGAAGCCCATTAATCCTCCAGCCTGGCTTCTTGCGCAGCTATTATCAGACACTCAGCATTTGTCTTGCTGTCAGACCCTAGTTGCATCCCATGTGCATCCTGGCTGCAACCAATCAATCCCTTAGCTAATTGCATTGTTTCACTTCAGTGGATTTTTTTTCCCTTCGTCTATTTTAAAATGGTTATGCAGGAGGGTCCTCAGGAAGCTGGATCCGACTCCCAAACAGGCCCGGCCCCAGGGAGCAGCAGGCTGTGCAGTGCCTCACAAAACGTCCCCAACAATTCAATTAGAGAATTCCCTTCAACTCCAAAGTACAGTGAGTGCCAGCCGCCTCTCGGCTGAGGACAGGTCATGGGGAAGGGTTACGGCATTTTAAAAGCCCCATTTAGCAGCACACAACTACCAACCCTTGCTTGTCCTGCCCTGTCCTCACTGAGCTATTTTAGCTACTGTCACACCCTCGCTTTCACTTCAGCACTTTCCTGGGCATGTGGCCCTGGCTCTGCCAGAACTGAGGGTCATGCACACACACGTAGGGCAAGCACCTCGGTCCCAGGAAGATGTTGCCCAACTAGAGGGGAATTCAGAGAAGGGCAACAGGAATAATTAGGGGTCTGGAGAGAACTTAATAGACTTGGAAACAGGATCATCATATCATAATAACATAAGAATGGCCATACTGGGTCAGACCAAAGGTCCATCTACCCCAGCATCCTCCCTTCCAACAGCGGCCAGTGCCAGGTGCCCCAGAGAGAATGAATAAAAGATAATCATCTTGTGATCCATCCTGTTTCCCATTCCCAGCTTCTGGCAAACAGGTGGTAGGAAAACCATCCCTGCCCAGCCTGGCTAATAGCCATTAATGGACCTATTCTCTACCAATTGATCTAGTTCTTTTTTGAACCCTGTCTTAGTCCCCTCCAGGTCTTTTCCATCTTTAACATCTATGATTTAAGTGGGCTATAATGAATCAGCTGATAATGCTGAGGAAAGGTAGTTCCTCCAGTACACATGGTGGAAGATTCATGGGATAAATCTTGTATCTTGCACTGAGACAGCATCACCTGCACTCTGCCCACTAACCTGTCTTCTGAGACTATTACAATAACCCCTAGACAGCTTGGGAAAAGAAAAAAAGATGAAATTAACTGCCTGGCAGTATTTCCTTCTTTCTCCCCAAATTGACACAGGTCTGAGGCAAGGGATAAGCACTATTCAGTGACAGAGTTTCCAGCCCAGTATCTCACCCTCAGGACCAGAAACGGGCATTCTAGCCCTTTGGGAAAGTTCCCTTTCCTGGGGGCTATACAGCACTTGTTTCTAGCCCTGGTAGGTAGTGAGACAACACTCCTACTAAATAGCCATATAGTTACATCTAAAAAAGTAATTTTAATGTGTCATTAATTTATTGTTATCGAGATCATTTTGGCACTGTAGTTGAGCAGGCCAAAGAGCAAACACAAGAGAGAAGACTGAACTGACCTGGCCATGGGGTAGATCTGGCTACTTTCCCCGAGGAAAAGTCCTGTTGCATTTCATGGGACTGCAACCAACAGGGCTCCACATAAATAACTAAAAATGTATAGAACTAAGTACCAACCTGGGGACAGGAGGTCTTATAGCAGATGTTCTTCAATCTACTAGACAAAGGCAGAACAAAATCCAATGGCTGGATATTGAAGCTAGACAAATTCAAACTAGAAATAAGGCACTGATGTTTAACAATGAGGGTGATCAACCACTGGATGTAGTGGATTCTCCAGACTGGACATCTGTCTAAAAAGACATGCTGTATCTTAAACTGAAGTTATAGGGCTTGATGTAGAAATTACAGGGTGAGGTTCTATGGCCTATGTGATATCAGTAGTCAGACTAGAGGATTACAGTGGCCTTATAATTTATGGGGGAGTGGGGAATCTATGGCAAGAGAATGAAACTCTTCCTATAGGCTTTTTGAACCAAGATGATAATTTTCATTTCACCTTTATAGTGTGGTTTAAAAGGACTATGCCAAGGATTTCATTTTCTGATGAGCTCCAAAGGACCTTTCTATGGGGGTCATCCGATGAGCGCAGAGCTCTCTGATAGCTAAAAGTATTCACATTTTTGAATTTTTAAACAAAAAAATAATTGTCAAGTAGTTGGAGGGGGAGGGGACATTTTCCATTTTTTTACCCCATTCCTCTCTCATCACTTTGCTCTGCTCTTGCAGCATCACCAACTGTTTTAGCAAGTGTCCAGAAATCTCTGTGCAGTGGAGGAATTTCTTGCATAGCTTGTGGTAGAGAGCTGCAGTTGTCCCATCTGAAGATGGTGAATCCATGAGCTATGCTGACCAGGTCTTCATCCAAGAGGAATTTATGGAATCTTCTTACTAGCTGGAAATGGAGGGAGGTGCCACAGACCTGGACTAGCAATCCCCTTTAGTGCATGTTTTTTGCCCTCATATGTACATGCACATAGTGACTAGATGTCTGGTTTTCCCATTTCCACCCCCTGCCTCTGCTGCTAGAGAAACAGTTGGTGTCTGGAATTCCTGGGTGAGTGATTCCTGGAGAGTGGATTTTTCTGAGACAATTGTCTGGCACTGGCCTGAAGCCTGGGATCTGTTTCTCTAGGCCACATCTGGCAGCATGTTGCTCTGTCTGTCCTGACCTCTGTCTTAGGCAAGGTCTGTCAGAGAACATAATGTGTGAATAGTCCTTGTGACTAATTATAAATAATGCTGCTGGTGAACGACAAGCAGAGAGGGTCCTGAAATCCGAAACCTGGGATCTGAATACTAGTGAGGCTGGGGGGCTTTGAAATCGGGATCCAGACTCTGTAGCCTGCAGGCCCATCTCTACATCGGAGGTCTAGTTGCAAGGCTTTTAAATCCCCTCACTGACCATCTTTACATCATTCACCATCATGTCTGAAGAGAATGAATATGATTGTTAAAGGGCACGATCCTCAGCTGGTGTAAATCTGCATAGTTCAATGCAAATCAGAGCTATGCTGAGCTACATGAGCTGAGGATCAGGCTCATTAAGCCAGCTCCAGCACTGGTACACCTTGGTTCCCTGCTATCTTGCCTGGAGCACACAACTGCTTCATCTCCTGAGGGCTAGAATACTTTGGTCTAACCCAGGTGATTAGGCTCAGCAAAGGGTAAGTGGGCAGACTTAATGGCATGAGCTCAGACTGGCCATAGCATCCTCGAGTTTAACTCCAATCCATGGATGGACACCGCAGCTCCCACTGATTTCAGTAAGGGTTGCTCAAGGGCAGATTTGAGTCCAGAGGACCCAGCTACTGTTTGTCTCTCTCGGTTTTTCCTTACCTTTAAGATTTATTTTCTTCTCCCCGGGTTCAGCGGGGCACTGTGGCTTGCAGCACCTGTTGTCGGGGGCATGATTCTCTTGGCTGTCTGTGCTTTTCGTCTCATTGACTGAGCTATTCAAGCAACCATGAAGCTTATGAAAGGATAAAGTTGATTAGGAATTAACAACTGCTTCTGAGACTCTGATCATTTCAGCCAAAGCTGCTTTGGGGATTGTTTTCTTAATATTGTGAGAGAGAGACAGAGAGTTCATTGAAAATATATTACAGTATTTCTAATCATTCATGATCTTTATTGGACACCCCCCAAAAAAACCCCAGACACACAATGTCTGTTTGTATGTTGCCACCCTCTTCCCCACCTTTTGTCTCTCATGCCTGTTTAGATTATAAAAATCTTCAAGATAACAGCTGACTTATTAAGAGGTTGGTACAGAACCTAGCACAACGGATGCCCAGTCCTGATCATGGTCCATGACTGTTGCTGGAACATAATAAATAATAATGACGTTTGTGATTTAACCTGAAAATCCTGAGTCAAGACATGGTTTTTACCATAGAGGTGTGTAAAACTGCAAAAAAGGCTGGGAACATACTCAAGCAGTTAATGAATTGTGGGGTCAGAATGAATCCTTGCAGCAGCATCCAAGGCTGGCTCTGGTGGGGATCCCTTTCAAAGAGACATTTCTGCACATCCTTTCTCCTTATGCAATTGGAGGCATCACGCTGCCGTGGCAATCAGAAGAGAGTCCCGATGGTGCATGGCTGGACTTTAGAAGCCGCACAGTGCATCACCATTGAAGAGCTAAGGGGAAAGAACAAAAAAACAAAACAAAAGAAATGCACACACTGGATTCCAGAGTATCCCTTTCATTGTGTTCTCTGAGAGGGTTACCTCTGCGCTAGCCCTGTACACTGCTGTGCTGGCACACTGATGCCATGAGGGGCCACAGGAGAAGTCAAGTGGCCCTGTGCCAGCATCCTTGCAAGTCCCAGTATAGGGAGCCAAAGGAGAGAGTCAGGTACACACAACCTCCATGGCTGTGTGCACTACAGAGATTCTGGGCACCTCTAAGTTACAGAGCTCCTGCCGGTAATTCAGGCAGAGGCTTCCACAATTCAAGGTACGTCTAGACTGCAGTCACTGGGGTGATTGCAGCTCAAGCAGGCATACTCAGACTAGCTTTAATCGAGCCAGCTTGAGTCCTGAAACAGAATTGCTTGGGCCAGTGCAGGTCTCTACATCCAATCCAGCCCACATCCACGAGGTGCAAACAGTCTGGAGAGTGAACCGCGTCACCAGGACAGTGGTGAAACCACTTCCAACCCGTTCCACTAGAAAACGGAAACACTCCGCTCTACTTTACAGTGCTGCGAGGGACAGACATGGCCCTGTACCATTTAGCTCCTTCTATTGCCAAAGCCTAAACAGACCCTTGGCAGTTTTGCTTCTATTAAATGTTCTTAAACTTTTACAATTCAGCAGTGCTGCCACGCTGCCTTGCATTTAAAAAATCCTTCAACTGCCAATTTCTCTGCTGCTCTGGAAGGAGTTAGTGCTCTTCTTTAGCAAGTTGGGGTAATTCCTTATTCCATCCCAGATCACCTCCTGAGTCAAAGGGGGGTGGCTCCAGATCAGCCTCTTTGCTACTAAACAAGACTCTATATTCACAAACGAGGTGTTCTTGTAGCAGAATTAAGGCTCATCAAGGCCAGTCTGAGGGAATTTATATTTCTAGGCATCCATTGATTCAAATAATCCCTCTGGCTTCGGAATGAAGAGGCACTGCTACGTTTTGCACTTCGAAGTGGGATGGGGCAATGTGTACAGAACTGATATGAGTACTGATATTCATAGTTTTGGTCCACTATTCAGATCAAATACATCTATTCCCTCTGGTGGGTGAGCATGTGTTTCTTTTTTAGTCTCTCCTCCCCTTTTCCAGCTACACAACCCCCCTTCTACTGCTGCTTCAAGAAATAATGTCAGAGGGCGGCATCAGTGTTGCCCCATGCTGAGCGTTTACACAGCACTCAAAATTCAGGCCGAGCTTTTCAAATGTGAGGGTAGGCCCCATCCTCTGGCCAGGAGAGTCTAACTCAGGCACAGAAGGCAATATAGCACATTCAGGAGAAGGACGGGAGCAGGCTGTACCTGATAAGGAAGGAAGGGGGAACGGCTTGGGAAGGTGAGTATGGAGGAGGAGACAGAGTGTGTGCACCTGGCCAATGAGGACACATCATAACCAAAGATGGAAATAAGATGAAGACTTTGTAACACGGCTGCTAATCTTAAAGATGGAAATGGGGATTTTAATCAGATCTTTGATACTGTTGACCCAGAGGCACGGATGGCTGACTGGGGATGTCTGCTCAGTGGGGATAGTGGCCTTGCAGTGACACTGCTCCTTCCTCTGAGATCACCACCTGAAATGCACTACAATACACACACACACACACACAAGTGAAGGGCACATTTGCACACCCATATCCAAGGCCTACGGTCCGCTGGCTCGAGATGAATGGACCAACTCAGGAATGGCTGGAAGGGATGGGATTGCTTTAGAAGACCCTTGTATTTGGAAGGAGAAGGAAGGGGGTGGGATATAAAAATCAGTGAGAGGTTTTGATAATAGTTATGTGCTTTTCCCCTCCTCCCCCACCCGCCATCTCACTCCATACATACCCAGACCCTTGTCACCCACTTCTCCCGGGATCATCATGCCACATCATGTCCTCTCGTTCCTCATCACCCACTCCCATTTCAGACTGGGTAACACAGAGGTGCCAGGCACTAGCCTGCCTTCCCCAGGAGCAAAGCCAGTGGTGCTGCCCTCTAACCGCCTCTTCCAAAGCAAGGAGAAGTGTAATTATTCAGTGCGATGATGGAGTGCCAGGAGAAAAGACCTCATCTCACTAATAACATGGGATTCGTTCCTGCCTGAGGGAGGAGCAAAGGGGACAGATTAATGCTGAGAGACAGAATTTATTAAAACACATAATATTTCTAATGAGGCAAATGAATTGCTTATGGACATGCACAAGGTTTCAGAGGAGAGCACAATTTTCTCCGAGTACTAATCCAGGGGGTCTTTTCTCCCTACACTCACACCACTGCCCTGCTCAGATCAGCCACACTTCTGGGTACGGAGAATTATATGTGCAGTTGTCAGTGTCTAAAAGACAGGAAGAGGAGTGAGCCGCTCTGATTGGGTGTCTCTCTTCCCTTTGCAAATGCCCGTCTAATCTAAATGAAATTCTGGCAGTGCCTCTCTAGATGTAGCAGAAAGCGTCCAACATTAGACACAGCCATTCTCTGTAAAAGCAACATTGAAAATGAACAAGAGCCCACAGGAGGGACCAGATGCTCAGCAGGTGTAAGTCAGAATAGCTCCATTGTCTGCACTGCTTTACCCCTGCAGAAGATCTGGTCCTTAACCTGGACAATTAACTACTTCTTGCCTAGCTTTATCATTTTAGGAAAAATAGAAACTCCAAAAAGAAATTGGAATGTCACCATCCAACACCACCCTCTCCATCAGCTTGATGGGACTCACAGCCCCAGTCCCACAAAGAGCTTCCGCTATCAGTCCCAGCAGCCTCTGCTGACAGGCTAAGGTCAGCAAGGAGCAGCTCCCTATCTCTGCCAACAGCTCCTTTTGAAGAAGCCACACTCTCCAACAGCTCCCCCTTTGCCTCGGCTAGGGCAGGAAGATCTTCCATCCCGGGTCCAACAACTGCCTCTGGCATGGAGTCATCAGGGAGGCAGATATGGGGAACACCTCACTTACTTCATATGTATTTCCCTCCTCTGCATTTGGCCCAACATCCTTCAGGATACCCATTCTGTAGATTGACATGACTATGGAGCTTTGTTGTCCCATAGGACTGCAAATACAGCACGTGCCATAGATACCAAGTCTGTCTCTGGATGAAGAGGACATGATAAGAGCAGAGACTTGTTTGCACTGCACACTTCAACAATTGTATTAGCCAGGGACTCCCAAGAGCATGAAGAACCCCTCCAATCACACATCGAGGTGTCAGAGAGCATAACCAAGGTATAAACAAGCACGTTCTCAGACCATACGCTGACTAGAACGTTGACTATTTCATATGAATCTTCCATTGGAATCTCCAGACGGGTAAACCACACCCGTCTACAGTGCTTAGGATCCCTTGCTGCATGAGGAAAGGTTTGTCAAGGAGACTCTGAAGGGGAGGAATTAGAACTCCAACATTAGACTCACTTCCTCCTGAGCAACCGGTTGTGGTTTGGAAGACAAATCCAAGTTGTTCTGTTTTTAGCATTTACACAAAGTTATTGGCTGTGCAGCCCTATCTACGGTACTTAGCTGACCTCCTCTCATGGGGTTCTCTACTTACCTCTTTGTGGTGGTGTCTGAGGAATAGCTTTGCCTGTTCTAACACCCTCTTCCATCCCTCATTCATGCTGAGTCCCCTCTCATGCTCCAGGATTTGAAGTGCTCTCTCTTGGACACAGGATGCTCCCTCTGCATGGCTTGACCCCCAAGTCAAGTTACTATAATTTCCCCTTTTGGGGTATCATAATCTCACTTTACTGGTTGACCAGGTATCATTCCCTGCCGTGCTCCAATCCAAGCCTATGCCACTTCCCCAGTGGTTGGTACCTGCAACTCTGGGTTGCAGCCCAGGGACCCTATAATCAGCAGCCAAGCTTTGCTCCATCCCAAAACTTGCCGCTATTTCCCTGGGCTGCTTCCTACTCAGTCCCTCTGCAGCTTCCTTATCCACCACTCGTCTAGGTACTCCCTTCCCTCAGGGGCAGGATTCCTCTCTAAGCTCAGAGATGCTGCAGGCTTCCACACGGCAGCCCTGGCTATCCTCTCTTCCCGGCTTGACACCAGCCCGGCCTGCTCCAGCCCAGCTGGGCTCCACCTGGAATCAAGGATTGTTTATCAAGCCTAATTCTCCTTCAGGTACGGCTTATCCAGTCAACTGGCCCTGTTTGCGCCTGATTAACCCTTTCCAGAATAGTGTGGGGTGTAAACCCCCCACACATACATTTCATTACCATACCATCTGGTTTTGGTATGGATTTATCCTCACTACATCCCTGTGAGGCAGAGCAGGGCCACTAACCTCATTGAACAGATGGGGAACTGAGGAACAGAAAGGCTAAGGCCCAGTGCCTTAGAGCTATTTAGGAGCCTAACTACCATGGAAATCTGGATCTGGAACTAAGTGACTTGCCCAAGGCCACAAAGGAAACCTGTGGCAGAACAGGAACTTGGACCCAGTCCCAGGCTAGTGCCCCAGAACATCCTATCTCTCCGACGCCTGGGATTCTCAATCACCAAGAACACTGAGAGCCACCAGTTCTGCAAGGCTTTGGTCTCACGCTCCTGCTCCACTCTTTTGTAGCTAGGATACTTAAGATTTCACCCCTTGGATTCTAGCACACATCAAGGGCTGCTCTGTAGAGACCTGATCCAGTAAAGTATTTAAATACATGTTCCGCTTAAAGTATGCTGAACTCAGCACCCACAGATGTATTCTGGGTTGTGGAAGGGTTCCTCCAATTTAGGGTCAAGCTAAATTATCACAGTCACAATGACAGAGAAGCCTGCCTGAAAAACCCAAGGGGTGAAAGGAGGTAGTATAGGCTCACATTTAGGGGTCCTTAAGAAACCACTTTAGTCTTTGTACTTTCTCAAGACTAGCTAAACTGAGATTACCATTCCAGGCACTCTCGCTTTGATCTCGAACCTGAACAGACTGCTCTGACCATCACCAGAGAGGTCCATTCCACAGGCCAGGAAAAAATCTCTTAGCTGGTGTTAGATTAAAGCAAAACAGCTACTTCTTTCAATCACCAATACAGAAGCAATAAGTGATCCTATGTTGTATCACCCTCTGATTGGGCTACCCGCTGTATTAATTTGATGCTTTCACTAATTAATGATTTAAGCCAGCATCAGAAGCCCAATTGCTCTGTTGATTCAATCTCCATTGTGACCTTGATTTGATCATTCTATTGTTTAATTCCTAGTTAGCTTAGTGATGTTCATAGTAGTTTTGAACTTAGTGGCATGCTTGTTTCATTTCAATATCCACTTGCTTATTCTTTTCAATAAAAGGTACTGTGTTCTGGGGATTAGCTCACCACTGCCCACAGTTGCAAGCCACCTCTCCACCTCTGTCTGCAGCCCCTCTCTAGCTCTAGGAGGTGCTGTGGCCTCCTCAAAACTCAGCCCTTTAGCTAGGTCAGGGTCATGGTTTCCCCTTCCATGGGGGCAGGAAAGCCTCTGCTCACAAACAGAGGGGCTCTGGAACTGGTCCACCCCATCACAATCCCCCAACTCCCACCCCTCCATTCCATTTTGACTCCCCCGTGCCACCCTTCTTCACAGAGTTAATGAATTCCTCTCCATTGAGTTCACACTTGAGCATCCTCGGCAGACCAGAGCCTCACGCATCATTTTCCACCTCACATCACCACAGAGCCTAGGAAGGCATCTCTCGAGGCAAAGGAGCTGACAGTGAGAACGGTGAGGGGCAGGAGCCAGAGACATCATGTCGGGCAGTCCCCAAAGCAGGAGTGATGGGTCTCATGCTGTTCCCCTGTGAGATGGCGGGTTGGGGGAGGCCCTGAGGATGGTTCTGATCCACCAGGTGGATGAAACGAGCCTCCCACCCCAGGAACAGAATCCTGGGAGATTGGCAAAAGTGCACTTCCTGCAGAGCTCCATGTGCTGTGCTGCTGGGGCATGCCTGGAGCTGGGGAATACGGTTGCCAGTTTCGGTTGGATGTATTCCTGGAGATTTCATCACATGACATAATCTTTAGTTCCTGGAGTCTAGTATCAGAGGGGTAGCCGTGTTAGTCTGGATCTGCAAAAGCGACAAACAGTCTTGTAGCACCGTATAGACTAACAGATTTTAGGGATCATGAGCTTTTGTGGGCTAAGACCCACTTCATCAGACGAATGTTGTGGAAATGACTTAGCCCACGAAAGCTCATGATCCCTGAAATCTGTTAGTCTATACGGTGCTACAAGACTCTTTGTCACTTTTAGTTCCTGGAGACTCCAGGCCAATCCTGGAGTGCTGGCGACCCTACTGGGGAATGGTCTTCTGGCAGGCAGGGTAGGGGTGCTACCCTGGAGGTGAGAGAGGGAGTGCTGGGGTGGGGGGGTTTGGATGTGAAGAAGGAACCAATGCTCCATACCCGGGCAGAGAGGTGCGGGAGGGAGAGGTTGAGAAATTCAAAAGAGGGATATCTGGCATCATAACAGATGAGATGGACAGAGCCAGCCCCTCCCTCTGTGGGGCAAAGGGGGACAGAGGGGTCTGCAGAGTGAGAGGGCAGAGCCAGCTCCTCCCCATGCGGGGATGAGAGGGTTGGGGCGTGAGAGGGCAGAGCCTGGCCGCTCCCAGTGTGGGGCAGTGAATTCTCAAAAGAAGCCATAATTCTCATAGACCCCAGAAGCCCCTGGATGTGGCTTTGTTGATAATCTTTCCCCATCTCTGCTTCAGACTGTTCTGCCCTTGAGAGCAACTGACACCAGAGCCATCTGCTTGGTGACCTCTTCCTCCCAGCCAAGCCCTCGGAGGGTAGGGGAAAGACTTGGGGGACAAATTCTGGGCTTGCTCTTCCCTCCTCCTCTCCCTGCCTTTCCCCATCACTCTCCAGGCCTGGTGGGGTTAGTGTAGCTGCCTCCTGTACACAGCAGCATAAACGGGTGAAACCCAGCCTCAGGTCTTATCCCCTTGCAATGCACACACCCCTTCCCCTGCTTCCAGCCACCACCAGTCCAAGCCCAGAGTGGCTAGGAGCAGCAAGCCAGTGTTTGCAGTAAATCGCAGTAGAAATGCCAGGCTGGCCTCTGGCACAGAACTGCTGGCACGGACTCCACAACACTCCACCCTCTGCCAGAACACTTGCCTGCAAATCATTTTCCTCCCAGGCACAGCTGAGTGGGAAGGAGTGAAAAGGAGAGTGGTGTCCATGCCGGTCAGCATTCAAATTGCAGCAGCCAGTGGCTAGACTGCCAGGGCCCTGCTCATGCGTTCATGCCAACCAGTATCACTCAGACCCCACTGAGTTCTCCCCGGCTTTGCCGCTTGCATTTGTGCACCAGTCACTACTGATGGAGGATGCAGTGGGTAGCAATGTGCCCCAGCGTCGTGCTAGGGGATGCTCCAGCATTGGTCATGCAGGAGAGGGTGCACTTATCTCAGCCAGCACTGAATCAAGAGAAGGTGCTGTGCTGTGCTGCAGGAGGCACCATCTTTCAGATTAGATTAAACTAGCAGTTCTCAACTTTTTCATATTCGAACCCCCGAGAACCCTGCTGAGATCTATCCAGGGCCTCCCTTCCTAATTAGCCAGGCTCTAGCTAGGACCGCACTCCTATCTAGCCAGAGTCAAGCCAGGACCTCTCTCCCATCTGGGCATGGTCTACATGGGACCCTCCTCCCATCGAGCCAGGGCCCAGCCACTACCTTCCTCTAATTTGGTAATATGGAAAGGGAAAGGTGGGCCCAGCCCCCCAGGTGACAATCCATAGATTAGACCAAGCTCCTAGCCATTCATGCTCTTACCCCAGCTTCAGCCCACTCATGCCCATTAAGGATCCCATGGTACCATTTTGCAATAACAGCCAGCTGGCCAAATCCCAATAAGGGTAACGTCCTAAGATTCTCCCTGTGCTTTCAGATGGAGCCATTGTCTGTCTTTCTCTCCACCATTGCCATACAGTGATGCTGAGGCTGAATAGCTTCTGTGCTTCACCCCAGAAGTGGCTGCATTTCCCTGGGCTGGGGCAGGGAGGGGGCAAAGTCTTTGGATTCCTTTGGGATGAAAGGCGCCTTAGAAAACAGAGATATTGGTCTGGCCGATCACCAAGATATCTGTGTGCGTGCAGCCATCTGCTCCATGAAAATAAACCAGCAGGTCTCCATTTCCTTCAGTGATACCCCAAGCCAGTGGGTGCCCCATCACATGTTAGCTGCTGTCCTGTGCACCAGAGGGAAGATGGGGGAAGATGAAACTGACAAACTGATCCAAATGGGCACAAAAACTCAGACCATCCTCAGACTTTGAGGTGAGCGTCTCCTGAGGTGAGTTCACTGTCCTCAGCTGGTGTGTCCTTTCCGGGAGCCTCTGCCCAAAATGGTTCTGGGAAGAACTGACCTGGAAGAAACCCCACACCTGCAGGGAGTTTTGTGCTTGTCATATTTCCAGGCCCATCCATCTCATGATTTAGCCTGTTCTGGCTAAATCTGTGACCCAGCATTGCAGACCATAGCCATTCCAGCAGGCCTCAAGAACCATCATTTTGGATGGGGGAGAGGGGCTGAGGTTAGAAATAAAATCAGCCCTTCCCACTGTGGGGCAGCAGGGAATCTGGGGATGAGAGAACAGAGATAGCCCCTGCCAGTGTGTGGCAGAGGGGGTTCTGGGGGCAAGAAGGGCACAGCCAGATCCAATGTGTGGCAGAGGGGGAAAAAAACCCAGTGGATTCAATGCCAGGCCATTCAAATCATGGTTGTATCAGTAGCTCCAGCTCTTACTAAGCTGTAACACCTTAATTAAATGGCTCCCATGCTTTGTGAGCAACACAGTTCAAAAGACCTTTAATGAAAAGAGGCCATGGGGTATGAACTCCCTTGAAATGCATACATGACAGCTAGCCCTTGTGTGGGGTTCATCAACTCCCAAATTGATTGCGACCTTTTCCCACTCTCCTGTTTTGGCCCCATCCCAGGACAATATGTTTGTTGACTCTGGATGGAAATTTACTTTTATGGAACAATTTATCTGGCCCCACTTCCTCCTACCCCAGCCCGCTCCACGTCTGGGAATGTTAGCTGCCTTCAACCCAGCCGGGCCCTAAGGAGGGCAACCAAAGCCTTTGTGATTAGAGAGTTTCGCTTTTTTATTATTCCAGTCCTGATCAGAACAAGCTGCCCCTGAAAGGACAAGCAAGTGTGTGAGATGTCAGCATGAACGCATCGCCTGCCCTCTTCAAATGCACAAAACCACTGAGCCCTTCGCTAATTAAATGTACAGTCTAAAGCCTATAATGCTTGAAAGGAAAGATGGGAAGCACAGAGAGATGAAAAGACATTGTGATAGAGTAGACAGAGAGACAATCACCCCAAAAAGACTTCTACTATATTTGAGTTAATTTTACTAGACCGCAGACTCCACATCATATGCCATACAAAACCTGGTAATCAGCTGTTATGTCATTTCACACTCCCCTCATTCTTTCCTCTTCCACACCACCCACAGCCCACACATCCCCACCCTCATCCCGAGCCACAAACATGCAGCTTTAACTCTACCCAAACTGTTCTCTTGCCTCAATAGAGAGGCTCATCTAGGAGTGACATTAGACTCCATGGGGAGCTTTTTCAGAAATCCATGGGGGATAAAAAGTCTGCTGTCAGGACAGGGAAGTTGAGAGTGAAATAAAAATGGGCAAGTTCTCCCCTGCAACTCCCCTAAAAAAGCCTCTGAGAATGAGCCAGGTCTTGGGGGAAGGTCAGTCATGGGGGAAAGTATGACAGCAACCAGCTCCAGCATTGGATAAGTGTGGGGAGTCAACCAATAAAGCTTATTGACAGTGGACAGGGAGCAATGCACACAGGATCACAGAGACTTTGACCATAAGTAGGACTTAGTCCATTATTTAGAGGTCTCTTGAGGTCTCCTGAGGTCTCTTCCAACCCTAATCTTCTATGACTCTATTATTTGAAAAGGGTCAGCTACAAGGAGCTGACCCAGATCCCTTAGCTTTTGGTGGTGTTTGGATCTGGTAATTTAATTCAGCCCTTCTTGAGTGATGGCTTTAAGCAACTGAAGAGGATGGGAAGAGTTATCACTGCTGTATGTAGGTTTTTTCAAGGTCCATCCCCATAGCATCTCTGCCTCCCAAAGAATGAAGCAAAAGCCAAAGAGAAGTGGGTCACATACCCAGTTGCCCCTACCTTGTGCAGTCACTTCCATCAGTGCAACATGGGTGTCTATTGTTACCAGTCTGAGTCGATGGCCTTTTCCACTCACTTTGCATTCAGTTTATACTGGCAGAAATGCTTGTACCATGTGTAGGTCAAAGGAGAATCAGCAGTGAAGACAATGTAGTGCAGGCATCAGAGCAGACTAGCAAGTACATACCCAGAATCTGTACCAGGCTTGTACGACACGCAGAAGCCTACACTGTGTGGTCTTACCCGCGCCAGCTGGATTCACCTAGTGCAAACTGGATAGCCCATGCACAGCTTTTGCTGTGTAGACCTATCTTAAGTATCAGAAAAGAATCTCTGCCCTTTCCTTCTTTCTGCCTTTCTCATGCCAGCCCACTCTGCAACCAACTAACAAACCTTCCCCAAAGTCATTAGCTCTCATCATGACCAGAGGAACAAAACTAATCAAGAGGTTTTAGGTTGAGAGGTTTCTGAGATAGCTTGCTGTTCCTAAACAAAACAAAAAAGGCAGCAGATTTTTCAAACAGAGAAAACCCTTTTCGTTTTTCAAAGTCCCATCCTGGTCAGTTCACCTCATACTTTGCACGAAAATCCTCTGGAGATAAGAAACGCCAAATGAGAAATTTCATGCCAAATGGATTTGTTCTGAGGAAGCGAGGGGGAGCGCGTGTCTGTGTCGGAATTGAGTTTACAGCAGAAAGCTAGTTACCCCCTGGACCACAGAGTCACTGTTGTGGTTCCACTTTCTGACTGAGAGGCTAAACTGATCAAATAGATTAGATGGGCTTTAACTAAAACAGATAGCTACAATGGGATAAATACAATTAGATTAGATCAAACGGATGAAATTGGATAGATTAGATAACACCGAAGGGGATTAGACATAGATAGGCAGGGAGGGAGCCTTTGAAATTCAGCTCCATGGGGAAGGCATGCGTGTGGCTGTGTGTGCACTGGGAATTGCAAGCTGCAAGCACACTTCTGATTTATTTGCATCCCTTTACATAAGGGGTTCAGTAATTATCAATGATGGCTGCTTATTAATGCTTATTAATTGAAAACAATGCTAAGATAAACACAGGCTTCTGCACATGCTGGCAGAATAAGAACCGGGGGGACAACAGAGCAGATTGCTGAGGATTGGTGAGGCATTCACAGTCCTCTCTCTCTCTCTCTCTCTCTCTCTCTCTCCCCCTTCCTGCACTGCGTATCTCTGAAGGTTGGCTCCCCTTCTTCCTTTCTGCCATCCCACCAGGGAGCACACAGATCTGACTCATGGAGGATAGAAGAGGAAAAGGCAGAGGACAGAATAATGAGAGGCAAGAACCATGTGGAATGTAACGCAGGAGGGGATGGGAATGGGGGAATGGGATAGCTACCGGTTGACTCTACATAACACAAGGAATTGAGAAGTCACTAAATAGAGAACTTGTTGGACTACTCTCCCTGTCTACTCCCACATCTCAGCCAGGCCAGAGAGGCTGGGGGTGGTGACGTTGCACTCCATATGATTTTATGAAAATATGCTAATGACTGAATATAATATAATTGGAATATGCTTCATGCAAAAGGTGTCTTGTAAGATACCATTATAAATCTTATAATCTACTAAGTGTGGTCATCCAATTTGTATAAATGTATCATTCTTGTATCTGAAACTAGAAATAGGAAATAGAACTCCGAGAGCCTATTGTAATTATGCAAAGTGTGGGACATTAATGGTGGCTTGGAATCCTGATGATGCCCATTAACCAGGACAATTGACTGTGAATGGCTCTGTTTACTTGTAAGTCTTCCTGTGCTGGCAAGTGGGTGATGAAGTCTTACAGTGACATGTGATCATGTCACCGGAACTGGAATCCATCTTTAACCGTCTTGTGCAAAAGTTATATAAGGGGTGGAAGAGAACAAGGGGGCAGCAGTCATGAGAAGTCCCCTAGATACCACCTGAGCTGGAATAAGGACTGAACCAGGAAAAAGGATTGGGTCCAGACTAGGAAGGAGTCCAGTCTGTAAAAGAAACTTATTGAAACATCTCTGAGGGCAAGATTTTATCTGTATTCAGTTTTCTACTATATTAGGCTTAGACTTGCATGTTTTATTTTATTTTGCTTGGTAATTCACTTTGTTCTGTCTGTTATTACTTGGAACCACTTAAATCCTACCTTTTGTATTTAATAAAAGCACTTTTTACTTATTAATTAACCTAGAGTAAATATTAATACCTGGGGGGGAGGCAAATAGCTGTGCATCTCTCTCGATCAGTGTTATAGAGGGCGAACAAGTTATGAGTTTGTCCTGTATATGCTTTACTTGGGGTAAAATGGATTTATTTGGGGTTTGGACCCCATTGGGATCTGGGTATCTGAGTGCTGGAGACAGGAGCACTTCTTAAGTTGTTTTCAGTTAAGCCTGCAGCTTGTGAGGTCATGGTTCAGACCTGGGTCTGTGTTTGCAGCAGACTGTCTGGTTCAAACAAGGCAGGTACTGAAATCTCAAGCTAGCAGTGAAAACAGGCTCGGAGGTAGTCTAGGCACATCAGGTGGCAGTCCCAAAGGGGGTTTGGGGACCCAAACGATCACCGGCGGATTAGCAACCATCAGGGCTTTTTAATCCCATCTACCACACAGGTGGTTTATTAAATGTCTGGAAGAGGGGCCGTGGGCTTCGTTCAGGCCCCTCTCTAGAACTGCAGAATAGGCTAGATGACCTCTCGAGGCCCCTTCCAGTCCTGTACTCCTATGACTCTATCATAAAAACACCACAAGACTCCAGGTTTCCAGCCACACCTCCTTCCATTCTGGGCATTACTAAAGGGCCCAATTCAGCCATGCGTAATGACTGTGAGCGGTACCTTAGTCCATGAATCATCCCATTGATTTTAATGAGGCTACTGAGGAGTGACAGAATCTGGCCCTGAATGGACAGAGTGGTAACCAGCAAACAAGGCAATTAAGTGATCTGTTTGCGAGGGGTGCAGCATTTGAGTGGGTGCCCATGTGGGTAGGTGGTACAGGTGTGTGCACGTGTAAACCTTCTCCCTTTACCTGGGGAGAAGCTTAAACTAATTTTTAGATGGTCTCTCTTCTCTGTGTCTGGTGGGGTGCTACCCAGTATCGCAGCAGGTCTCCCAAGCTAGAGTTAACCCCATGAGCCCTACCCTGGGGCATAGCCAGAGAGTGAAAGAAGGTTCAACTCTGATTTTTTTCCCGCTCTCTGGATTTTCAGTTCTGCATTCGGTGCTGGGGTGAAATTGTCAGATCTCAAAGTGGGATTTAAATCACTTGGGGAAAAGTAAATCAAGGGCCTGCTTGTGATCTCACTACAAGATCAGAGTGTAACCAGCAGTAACTCCCCTGAAGGCAATGGAGTTATCCGACGAAGTGATATTAGAATCAGGCCCTGTACCTTTAATAGTCTAGGAGTCTGGTCTACTGCTCATTTCCTGTCCGTCCCATTTCCTGCACCTTTTCTGTGTGCCCATTGGGCCATCCCTGCTCTGTTTCTACTTGTGCCGCTCCCTAACCCTGTTTCATTACCCTGTATCCATCCTCCCACAGCTTCATTTCCATGTCTACCATCCTGCTTAGTTGCAATCTGATTGGACATCTATTACATGCACACACACACATCCCTGTGAGCTTGCCCTGACCTCTACATCCAAGCACATGTATGCAAAACACCCACAAAACAGGTCTTTCCTTAGAGTTCCTTCTGATCATGAGTCTATTCACTTAGTATCAGAAACTTATTTTGGCTGCGGAGTTTGGGCCTTTAAAATGGGACAGTGATAAATCTGCCAAGTGCCCGCTTCACTATCTGAAGATTCATAGCTCAGTTCTCTAAAGGTCAATTCCATCCATTCTAGTCAATTAGGGGATAATTTATCATCTCTTTCTTCTATGACCTCCAAGGCCATATGCTGTTCATCAGCAGGGATCATTCTCCAAGACAAAGTCAGACACACCCAGAATAAGGAGGAAGGGCAGGGGAGTGGACACCCACTAATGCCAAAGCAGGATGTTAGTAGGAAGCATGATCACACCTAGCTCATGCTGCTCTAAAAGGGTGCGGATTGCCCGAGTGCCTGGAAAAAGTTTAAGTAGATGGCACAAATGTCAAAGAACTCCCAGTAATGAGGGGGATATGACTCCATCCTTTCTGCTATATCAAGACCCCAAGAAACCCCAGCACTGAGACACCACTATATCCCCTCTGCTATTACACTGCATAGCCCCCAGGAACCCCCAGCACTGAGATATCACTGCATCCCCTCTGCTATATCACAGCACAGTCCTCAGGAATCTGCAGCACTGAGACACCACTACATCCCCTCTGCTAGATCACAGCACACAGGCACTCCCGGCACTGAGACACTACTGCATCACCTCTGCTAGATCACAGTACAGTCCTCAGGAATCCACAGCACTGAGAAACAACTGCATCCCCTCTGTTTACCACAGCACACAGGCACCCCCAGCACTGAGATATCACTGCATCCCCTCTGCTAAATCACAGCACAGCACTCAGGAACCCACAGCATCCAGCTCTGACTGCATATGTCTAATACATAGCATCACGACTGTCCCATCCTCACTTTACAGCAGCCAGGACCCTCCAGCATTGGGTTATAATTGCACTATTTCTTCCATATCGTACTTCAATCAAAACTCACTTCTTCACTCATGGCCACCTGCTCCTTCCACAGCGTGACCTTCTCTCCCTCATGGGGAGAGGGGAATTCAGTCTCCCTGTTCACTCAAGCCAGATCTCACCCTCTCTCCCTACCCTGCTCTGCCAGAGACCTGCAGGCACTTCTGCTCTCTAAAAATATACCTGAGAAGTAACAGCCAGCCAGGGAGCAATCCCAGCGTTAACATCAGAAACATCTTTGTTAACACAAAGCGAGAGCTAGTCTCGGCGTGCACCAAGTCGGCTTTTGGGATCAGGAGAGAACATTGCTCAGTGAGCAGGAAACACAGCAGGCTGATCTCAGCAGAGATAGCAATGAGTCTCCAGCAGAACAATGGCTTGCTGATTTGGCCCAGTTGCATGCAGTGCCCCAGACGAGCCTTGGTCACTGCTCCCGGCACACATGTGGCAGTCCCTCTGCACCCAGTTACTCCCCATCAGCCTGCCCCAGCTGCCAAGACGCTTTGCAGGAAGGATGAAGCACTCAGAGCTGAGTGAACACTGGATTTTTCAGTTCAGGGACCAACCACCACCCCCCAAAAAATCAAGTTCAGTTCGAACCAAGACAAACGTTTCCATCAAATTCCAAAAGTTTCATTCCAAATTGGCCAAAACATTTTGAGATGACTCAGAACTGGGGTGGGGAATGTTGAGTTTTTGATAAGATTCGGCCATTTCAGGTGTAAACCAAACAAATTTAAAGTCAAAGCACTATTTTTACCCAAAAAGTCAAAACAATTCTCCCCCAGACACATGCACCTAAGCTAGTCATTAAATTCAATGAATAGTTTCAGACCCTCAAATATGCATTTTTCGGGGGGAAAAAATCAGTTTGTCAGGGAAAAAAATCACACAGTTCTACTCTGGAGACCTGGTTTCAGTTCCTGGCTCTGTCACTGGCTTTCTGGGTGACCATGGGCAAGTCACATCACCTCGCTGTGTCTCAGTTTCCCCATCTGAGGATAATGCTGCTGCTCTCCTTTGTAAAGCACTTTGAGATATATGGGTGAAAAACACTGTATAAGAGCAAGGTTTTATTATTATTAGTCTACTGCCCAGTGGATCTGGGTCACCTCCTAGCCTCTGTCTGTGAGATCACTGCTCTTCTCACCCACACTCTAAGGCAGCCCCCTTTCCAAAGGTCCCACTCCTACAGCCCTTAACCAGCTGAGATGGGACGCACCACACATAATCCAATTGATTGTTCAACCAGTTGGATGGAAAGCCAGCCTGCCCAGTTTGTGTTCAGCTGTTGCTCTTCTCTCCACAGTTGCTGCTGAAACACTGAAGCAGCAAAAATATGAGACAATATGGAAATGAGCAAAGCTAATTTCACCACATTTAGTACACAACCTGAACCGGGAAGAAATCGCAACCACCTGCCCTTTCCAAGTGTCTTTTGTCTGCAGAACTCACTGCACGTCACCAATGATGATGAGCATAAGAACGGCCAAACTGGGTCAGATCAAAGGTCCATCTAGCCCAGTATCCCATTTTCCAACAGTGGCCAATGCCAGGTGCCCCAGAGGAAATGAACAGAACAGGTAATCATCAAGTGATCCGTCCCCTACTGCCCACTCCCAGCCTCTAGCAAACAGAGGCTAGGGACACTATCCCTGCCCATCCTGGATAACAGCCATTGATGGACCTATCCTCCATGAATTTACATAGTTCTTTTTTGAAACTTGTTACAAATTAAGCCTCACCACAGTTCCCCCTCCACAAAGATGTAGGGAAGTGTTCTTAACCAATGTTACAAATGGGGAAATGGAGGCACAGAGCGGTTATTATCTACTTCGCAGGAGCTGCATGTGTACAGCACCTCTGAGAATAAAGCCACCTTTATATAAGTTTTTAAGTATGCCCTGAGGTGGCTAATTCTAGGTACCCAAGTCTGAAAGTCTGGGCCCAACCCCAGACCCTCCAAAGTAGTTAGACCCCTAACTCCCAAGGGTGCTGAAGATCTGGGCCCAAGTGATTGCCCAAAGTCACATAATGGATGGGATAAGTGACGTATGTAGGCATACACATTCCGTTGACTTTCAATAGCACACATGCTCCTGAGTAGAGCTGAGCAAAGAATGGAGTTTTCAGTTCTGCGGCCTAACCAAAACATCCAGAAAAGGTTCAGTTCAGGACAAACAAAATGTTTTGTTCCACCCCGAACTAAGTTTTTTCTTCAGGTTTTTTTTTTCCATTTTGGTTTGGGTGGTTTTTACCCTTCTCAGTTGGTTGGCTGTTTAAAATAAATCTAGCTGAATTTCAGAATGTTGTTTAAAAACCAACAGTGGAAATGTTTCATTTCAAACATGTCAAAAGGAAATGTTTTTAATTTAAAAAAACCAACAACATTTTTGTCTGAAAATATTCCCTCAATTTGACCTGAATTCACAAATAGTCGTGTTTGACCCGGAACTGCATTTGTCAGCAAAGAAATTATTAACCTGAAAAATGTCTTTCTGCTCTACTCTGGAGAAACTCAGGCACTTTTGAATACAGCACTCAGTGAGGCAATGGTAGAGCTAAAATACAGTTCTCCTGCTCCCCAAACTCTGTCTATTTCGGTGATAGGGTGAACCTCATGGAGTTTTGGATTTGTGAACCTCCCTCCAGGACTTTGGGGATGCAGAGGGTTTGCAAAATCTTGTGAAGTAGATTATTCTACAATTTAAAGGGAGATTCCTTCAAACCTCAGTCAGAGCACAGGTGTATGCTGGCTCTGGAAGGTCCAAGAGCCCCAGGCTGGGTTTTAAAGAGATGGTTTAATATGGTAAAATTTACAAATGCAAGTTAACAAGAATTATTATTCTGTGACAACCTTCTCCTATAACATCCTAACAAGTGCAGGCTTAGGTGTTGTAAAGATAAGACTTTCCCTGCTATTTGTGTGCAGGGGGATACATTTAGTAGCCATAACTTAAACCCACAATGGCTTTGTTCAGAAGTAAATTCAGTATTAGGTGGGTAAATGGTAAAAGGACAGAGTTTTAAGCAGCAATTCGAGTGAGCAGATGGAGTCTGTTTGGCACACAAAGGGATCAGATCCCAAGATCATGAGTCAATCATTACTCTACCCATACTTTTATTATTAATTATTATTATTTCTATTCTGGTAGAACCTGGAGGCCCCCATTTCAATGGCCAGTTGTGCTAGGAGCTGTAGATATACCTAGTGAGAGTCAGCCCCTGACCCATAGAACTTACAATGTAATCCTATGATCCCCGTTTCACAGATAAGAAATGGAAACGCAGAGAAATTAAAAGATGAAATTTTCAAAGATACAAAAGGCACCCAACTCCCATTGACTTCAAATCATTAATTACCATTTGCCTTTGAAATAAAACTCAAGTACTTTGCTCAAGGTCACAGGGAATTTGTAGTCGACCTGCGTATTGACCACATAGCACCAAGACCATGTGGATAAACGCTTGATGAGGAGGGACTTAAGAGTGATTAAGGAGGTGCAAGAAAAGGGCAGCAGTTTCAGGTGGAAGAGGGGCCAAATGGGGAAAAAAAACCATTTAAATAGTGAAAGCATTGGGGAAACTCCACCACAAGGTTGGATTTGGGGTGAGCTGTGAGTGTCGGTTCAGATTGCACTGTATCCGACCCACATCACTGACCTGAGTCGGGAGAACGTCTGAACTGCATGAGGCTTAATTCTGACTCTCAAAATGTCGGAGGTGTGCCTTTTGCTCTCTGGAGCTCAGCAGGCCAGCGACCATTTGCAGAAGCGTTTTCCTCTGTAGCTGCTGGCTTCAACAAATCTAACTGTCTGCATCTTGCCTGAGCGATGCAGCGCGGGTCTAGCAAGCAATGAAATGTGATTCCCCTTACAGAGCCCTGGCTTCTTTTTCTAGCCGCGGACAGAATTCCCTCTGTCATTTCTGTCAGCTCAGCAGATGTTTATAGCTGTCCCCGGGCCCATGCCTTGCTTTTTGTCGGCCTCTGTCATATTGGGATGAGATGCCCAGGCTTGGTATATAATGGCTTTGATTTAATGTCCACATCAAGCCCGGCTTGTAGAACTGGCCTCAGGTCTCTGCCTTCTTTCCCACCCAGCACCCACAGGAATGGGGCCCCACTCTCCAGTTCTGTCCAGTAGTGAGGACACTCACCTTTCCATCCAGCTGGCATCCTCCGGAAAAAGGGAAACTCCCCCTGGCACCTTCATTAAAGGTATCTACATGGCGACTTAAGGTACGATTGCAGAGCAGGCAGGCATACTGGTGCGAGCTTGACTCTAGCTGGCATGGGTAACAACAGTAGTGAAGATGCAGCAGCATGGGCTTCAGTGGGGGCTGGGCGCCTGAGTAGAAGCCCTCCAGGGACGCTGGGTACTCATGTTGCTAGCCCACACTGGGATCCATGCTGCTGTGTCTTCCCTGCTATTGGTACACCTGCCCACACTACCCTCGCTTGCAGCATAGACCTATCCCGTGGGACATTCCCAGCATTTGCCTGGCTGTGTGCTCACTTGATCTGTCATTCAAACATAGCGCAGTTCTTCAAACCATGGGTGAGCTGACCTAACCTGGCTGGGATCCAAACATGTTCCCAATTCAGACTGCAGGCTCTTTGAGGCAGAGACCCCATCTTCTCACTGGGCTATAAAGTGCCCACCACACCATTGCTGCCTCCTAAAGAATGGTAACACACCTCCCAGCTCAAATGCCCTGAGAAAGGACCTCCGGACCTAATGTAGTAAACTCTCCACAATACTGTTCATCTGGCAATCCTGTCCTGAACGGGCTGGGAAGCTGATCTGTCAGGTGACAAGGAAATTGTTATGGTGAATCATAGAATATAAGGGTTGGAAAGGACCTAAGGCGGTCATCTAGTCCAACCCCCTGCTCAAAGCAGGACCAATCCTCAACTAATCATCCAACAGATTTTTACCCCAGATTGAACTTGCAGTCTTGGGTGTATCAGGCCAATGCTCAAATCACTGAGCTATCCCTCCCCTCTGAATATACTCCCCTGATCAAAATATTTACTGCCACTTATCCAGTCCAGGGGCTTGCACAGAATGATGCCCTTAAAATGAAATAAGATGTCTTGACAGCACTTAATTCTCCTCCTCTTGTCGCAGGCAGTTAAAGGAATGGGACTTAGAGTTTTATTGTATTTGGATTCGGCTCTCTTCTTTTTTTATTTTTACTTTTATGGGCTTTTGCATAATAAAAATGTGTCTTGCATTTATAAATGCCACTGGGAAGTGCAGTCACAATATGTAAAGTCTAATCAACATCTAGGGTGACCAGACAGCAAATGTGAAAAACTGGGACGGGGGGTGAGGGGCCATAGGAGCCTATATAAGTAAAAGACCCAAAAATCGGGACTGTTCCTATGAAATCGGGACATCTGGTCACCCTATCAATATCAGCCCTGGGCAGTTCATGACCAAAATGATGGAACAGGGAAGGAAGTAACTATTATGATTCAGGTGTTTGAGGCCCAATGAACAATTAAAAGGACTAAATTACACGTAGGTTGGCTGAATAGCTACTCAGGCAAAAGGCCTGAGATCTGAGCACCCAAGAGAGAGGAGAATTATTTAGAGTTACATTCCAGGTGGGGGTACTTAGGAAGGGTGGGAGAAAATGTAAGATGAACATCTGGAAAAACGTTCCAATGTCTCAACCTTGTGGGTTGCAGGATAAGTTAGTGGCTCACTGTTTGGGTTGTTTAAAACCGAAGTGGCATACAAAACAATCCTGCACTGGCTGTGTGATAAGCGACAGGAGGTTTGTTCTGTCTCTCACCTCAAGCATTGTAAAAAGCAGAGACACACGTGGGGACAAATGTCCAAAATTCCTCAGGTCCCGATTTGCAAATGCCGAGCAGAAGTAGGGCTGGATTTTCTACAGTGCTCATCACCCAGCAGCCCTCCATAGTGCTAGGGAGAGTCAGAGCAGGATTGCCGAGTGGCTTGGAAACAGGCCTAGAACTTGGGTGACCTGGTTGCAATTCTCTACTTTGCCACAGACTTGCTGCAGGGCCTTGGGCAAGGCTCTTAGGATATATCTGGGCCTCTTGGGTCAACAGACTGGTGCTCAAAATAGCTCTGTAGACAGCACTTTTAAGTGTGGCTTAAAAGCCTCTCCCCTTCCCCCTTGACTTCAGAGCCCAAGCCATACCTATGCAGCTATTTTTAGTACATTACCATGAGCCTCACAAGGCCAAACCTATTGACCCGAACTTGGAGGCTTGCTGCTGTGGGCTGTGTAGATACACTGTTGCTGTGCCTAAGTTTCCCCACTAGTAAAAATTAGGATAACAAGCATCCCTACCTCACAGGGATGTTGTGAGGATAAATAGATTAAAAATGGAAGCTCTTGGACATCTACAAATGAAAAGCACTATAGAAGAGCAACTCACTGCAAATTACGTGGCTCTGGGAAGAAGAATAAAGGAGTCTGAAGTGCAAGTCATGTTCTCGTCCATCCTCCTTGTTGAAGTAAAAGGCCCAGATACAGACCATCGAATTGTGGAGATAAATGCATGGTTGCACAGGTGGTGTTGGAGAGAGTGCTTTGGATTCTTCGACCATGGGATGTTGTTCCAGGAAGAAGGATTGCTAGGAAGAGATGGAATCCACCTAAGGAAGAGTCGGAAGAGCATGTTTGCAGACAGGCTTGCTAAACTAGTGAGGAGGCCTTTAAACTAGGTTAGCCGGGAAATGGAGACCTAAACCCTGAGGTAAGTGGGGAAAGTGGGATACCAGGAGGAAACACTGCAGGAAACCTGATTGTAGCCTCCTGGAAAGTTCTGTTTCTGACAGCAGGTTACACTGGCAACGAGTTGATGCAAATGTGAATAAGATGTTAATGAGGAAATGTATGGGGCGTGAAAGTACCAATACAGAAAAGGAGGTCAGAACCCACATGCATACACGTAAGGTGTTAGGCCAGGTCAGAACTTCAAGATAAAAGAGGCTCACTGCTTGGGCTGAAGTGGGAAGACCCGACAAAAACCATCCCACTATCTATGACCTCCCATTGATCCACCAGACTCTATACTATCTCTGGGTATGAGAGTATGAATATTGCATTGGCTATTGCTTGGCCTCTCTCAGATTGTATAGCTGGGTCTGTGAGTGTAACTTACGATATTAACAAGGTTATTTCTTTGCAACTGTGATTGTGGTCACTGTATTTGCTCTTCCTGGGCTCCCACCAGTCTCCCGATCTAAGAGCATTGTAAAGGGTAACTCTCACCTTAATGAGCTGGGAACTGTGGCTACACAGGCCCTGGACTCACTGTGGTGTAACACCGAACAATCAATTCACAATTATAATACAGGCTCCTGACTCTCAGAAAGTGAAGTGGGTGAGGGGAGGAACCTAAGGAAGAGGCACAGAGCCTGCCAAAGAGAGAGACCAAGCTACAGCTGGAGGCAGGGCAGAGGATGGGGCAGGAGGCAGGGATGAGGGTCTGAGAGGAGGAAGAGAGAGTTAAACCACCCCTGGAGACAGGGAGCGGAAAGCGCATGGGTGACTGAAGGAGCCCATGTGTGAGAGGCTAACGGCAGGATTTATGAACACTGCTGTAATGAAAGCCAGTTATCTGTGACCATCTTAAATCTTGTCAGTGGGAGGATGAGAGGGGCCGTCTCCGATATACAGATTGGCAGATTTAACGCTGCTGTTCCAGAGCATAATCCTAAAATGATATTCCCCCGCGTACTCTGCCGCTCCTGAGAAAGCCTGGGAGCCACGCCGCACTCTTACCGGCGCATTAAATGCTCATTAGGGACAAACGCCAGCCGCGTCGGCTGATTAAGCGGCCTGGATCCTACCTCACTGCGGATAAATAACAATGGAAACAAATAGCAGGGGGTGCTGAGCAACGGCTTAGCCGGCTTCATTAAGTGCAGGATGTGGAGCAGGAGTCTACTGGCTGCAGGCAGCAGTGAGGAAGCAGCATTGTCAGGAGGCTAGAGGCTGCCTTCAGGAAGTCAGCATGTGCCAGGGTTTGAGCACACGGCAGGAGGTGAGGTGCCTCAGTTTCCCCACAGGAAGTGACTGTGTGGGGACATTGTCACGGGGCTCACTGCACCTCTCATGGTGGAATGGCACACAGTGAGGCAAAAGGAGCCAGAAAGGAGGATGGCACTCAAATACCTGCAGGGAGGGAAAGAGGTGAGACAAGGCGGAATGAATGGAGAGGGGAGGGAAAGGTTGGAGGGAGCAGAGAGAAGCAGAACACTGTTAATTTGTTACATGCTCAGTTGCTCTTTGGGGTGGTGATCTGCCCTCTGGCAGGGTCAGGAGGAATGGGGTGGCGGGTAGGAGAGCAGGTCTCTGATTTGCGGGTGCTTCCTGGTAACTCAGAAATAACTGCATCCAGAACCATTAATCCTGGGTCTTCCAGCGCAGGTTTGACTTAGCACAGGGCACAGCTGTTACTGCACAAACAGGAAGTGCTATCCAATTCTGCATTGCATACAGAAGGGGGAATGAAGGCTTGGAGGTGAAGTGACCTGGCCAGTAACAAATGAATTTCAGAGGCACGAACAGAATCCAGCATTCCCAGTCCCCTGCTTTGCCTGTGAGCAGGTATTCTCCATGCCCAAGCTGCCCTTGCAAACCTGGGAGACAGAATGAAACTCTCCCTCCCTTCTTTACCCAGTTTTGGCTTTTGCTGCTTTTGGAGGAAAAAACAAGGATGAAAAGATGTGAAGGATATAGCTATTTTCCACATATCACACTATATTTTCTGAGCCATTAGCTTGTCATGACATTAGGACAGTAGCGGCTGTTTTTGCAAAGAAACTCATACGTACCATGCTGCCTCATGGAGACTTTACATTCGATCTTGCATTTCACCTAACACAGAAGTTATGCAAATGGCAAGGTCCTGCTAGCTCTTTGCCTGGGGCACAACAAAATGCAGAATGATGGCCCTGAAGAAAGGGTTGTAAGAAGCCAGAGAGCTCAGAGGAAGGGGGAAGCAGCAAAAGCAAAGATTGACAGGAAAGAGAAATGGCTGGAGAAAGTGGATCAGGTTTCAGGAGGGAGGTGATTGTTGTGACGTCAGGGGCTCAGGAGTGCAAGCGGGTGGCCAGGCTGCTCACACAAACAGGCCTCTCTGCATGTAACCCTGCTCAGTAAAGATCTCTCTCCTACAACTCTGCCTGTCAGTGTTTTCCCCAGGAATTTAAACTGGTGCGGGTGTTTGAATTTTCAGGGGGGTGTGTAGCAGTGCGATGACTCACCCCTGCGGCGCCTCCTGCTGGTTGTCCAGAAATTAGCTCTTTCCAGCTCGGCGCGCCTTCTGCAGGCCGGTGTCTCACTGTCCGCTGGCCCCCGCGCCTCTCCCAGACCCCAGTGCCCTTGTATCTCGGGTGCTGCTCGCTGGCAATACCCCCACAGTCTCTGCCTCTAGGTCTCCCCTCCCTGGGGAACCCCCAACTCTCTATCCCCACTTTGTCTCAGTTTGGGCTACTGCCAGTCATCATCAAGCCCCCGTTCCCTGGGGCAGACTGCAGTGTAAAAGCCACTCATCATAGGCAAGGGGTTTGAGCCAGCTGCCTTTGCCTAGCCCCCAGTACCTTTTTAGTCCTTGGTATCAGGCCTGCAGCCTGGGAGGTCACCAGGCCTGAGCTCCCCAGCTCAGCCTGCCCCTTCCCCAGCACTGCTCCATCCTCAGTACCCTGTCACGCAGGCAGCCAGGCCCTGCCCTCTCCCAGCCTGGAGAGAGACTGCTTGCCCTTAGCTCACAGCCCTCTTATAAGGGTCAGCTGGGCCCTGACTGAGCTGGCCACACCTGTGGCCAGCCACATCCCCCACTACTTTCTCAAGCCTCAGCCCTCTGCTGGGCTGCTTTTAACCCCTTCCGGGCCAGAGTGGGGTGTTCACCCCGCTACACAGGGGTGTCAGGGCCGATGAGCGGTGAGACCGTGAGGGTGAAGGTGGGTTGTATGGCACCACAGTAAAAACAGAAAAATGTTTCATGACCATTTTATTAGATTTAACTAATAAGATTTAACTAACTGCAAAGTAATGCACATTAGAAAACATAATCTCAACTATACATACAAAATGATGGGGTTTAAATTGGCTGTTAACACTCAAGAAAGAGATGTTGGAGTCCTTGTGGATGGTTCTCTGAAAGTATCCACTCAATGTACAGCAGCAATCAACAAAGCAAACAGAATGTAGGGAATCATTAAGAAAGGGATAGATAATAAAACAGAAAATATCATATTGCCTTTATATAAATCCATGGTACGTGCACACCTTGAATATTGTGTGCAGGTCTGGTCACTCCATCCCAAAAAAGATACATTGGAATTGGAAAAGGTACAGAGATGAGCAATTAAAATGATTAGGGGTGTGAAACAGGAGGAGAGATTAAAATGACTAGAAATTTTCATCTTAGAAAAGAGACAACTAAGGGGGATTATGATAGAGGTCTATAAAATCTTAACTGGTATGAAGAAAGTGAATAAGGAAAAGTTATTTAATCCTTCACATAACACAAGAACTAGCAGTCACCCAATGAAATTATAGGCAGCAGGTTTTAAAAAAACAAAGGGAAGTAATTCTTCACATCACATAAAGTCAACCCATGGAAATCTTTGCCAGCGGATATGGTGGATTAAACACCATGATTAACAGGATTAAAAAAAGAACTAGATAAATTCCTGGAAGATAGGTCTATCTGTGGCTATTAGCCAGGATGGGGAGGGATGCAACACCATGATCTGAGAGTCCCTCACCTGTTTGTCAGAAGCTGGGAATGGGCAACAGGAGATGGATCACTTGATGATTACCTGTCCCTCTGGGACACCTGGCCTTGACCACTGTCAGAAGACAGGATACCGGGATATATGGACCATTGGTCTGACCCAGTATGATCATTCTTATGTAAAAATTAATTATAATAATGTTTAGTACAAAAACTCCCTAACATAATGACCTCTCAAGGTAGCAATGATGTGAGATAACAACCTTGGCAAATAATGCATTTTAAAAATCTTGGCCTATTAGGAAGCACATTTATATAAGTTTCCATTCCTAGTCACAAATCTACAGTAGCATTCTGGAGCAAAGTCACTAAAATATAGTCCAAAAACAAATGTTTATTTAACGTGCCCTACAGGCCCTCACTTTTCCCTCCACCTCACCCCACTCACCATTGTTTTCCTCAGAGTTCAGAGGTTTCTTTCTTGTGAGTTCACCACCCAGGTTGGGGGCAAGAAGGCACCTTGCTCATTCCTCCAGCTGCTCACTGTTCACACTGTTGTTCGTTGTGCCATCATTCACTCCCTCACTCTGTTGCCAATGACCCTGCGCCATCACCTTCTGCTGCCACTGTGACCTCTGCGAGTTGGTTTCTTGCGGTTCCACCCAGCTCTCCGTGATTTCAACTGAGCTGTCAGTGGGGTGTGTTTTCCACAGAAACACTGTCCCCACAGGAACAGTGTCCCCACAGCAGAACTAAGCAGATAGACTTGGTTATCAGTGATTTCAGCTCTAGTGGTCACTTAACAAACCAAAAGACTCTCTATGAAGCTTACTCAGCTCTGTCCTGAAACAGTGGAGAGGGGCAGGTCAAATAGTACTTGTGACTCAGACAGACCATCAAGCAAAACACCTGTCCCCACCCTCTTTCTTGATGCCCTCAATCAGCACAGGTTAAGTACAGTTCTACTACTCTTTATTCATACAATAAGAACAACAACAACAACATTTCATCCCCTCTCCCTACTCCCCCCACCCCCACCATTCAAGTGATTTGCAACCCAGCCCCAGCCAAAATCTATCACTTGGGCAACATAGCTCTGTTTCCTGGATACCTAGGTAGATTAGGTATGAATTTAAATACAATCTGGTCCTGAAGTCTTTCCCCCCAGACCCCTGCTCATCACTAGCTGTCAGGAAGAGCTCATTTTGACCTTGCTTACAATGTATAAGGAAACTAGTCTATGTTCATACTTTTCAAATCTATTATACTTTTTCAGATACACATTTTATCCTACACTGTATATGCTTTTAAAGTGTGTATTAATGCTTCAATTTCAATTCAGATTTCCAAAATTGGCATGCAACTAGTTCACAAAACTGGGTGGGAGGGGTGTTGGGGAAATTCAGGGGGGGTGTAGGGAAATCCCTGCTGCCTGACACATTGCTTACTGCTAATGAAACACTGGCAGAGGTAAAACAGCTGCTCCTGGAGTTATGGGAGGTTACATCTGAAGGGGGAAGAATTTTGAGCCGTTCTTCAGAGGCACACAGACAGCCTTCCAGTGCCATGCCGCATGCAGCTCGGCGGGGGAGGGGGATTCAGCGCTCCGCTCCCCCAGGAGTCCTACTCTCTCCTTGTTTTGTCAGGCGGCGAGCGAGGCTGAACAAATTGTACAAGGCCCGGTCTGAGAAAAGCAACAGAGCAAGGAAACCCCATCCCATGTCTTTTCTCTCAGTAAATTGATTAAAGACGCTCCAGTTCCAGCCGCGGTGCCCACCAGCTGCAGTGACCCCCTCCCTCCTTCTGAACCCATCCCCTCAGCCAGCATGGAAGCACCAAGGCTCTGGAGCTCGGAGCTGAGCCTCTCTTCCCAAGCCACTTCAAAGCAGTTCTAGTGCTGCTGCCTGGCACCAGCGGCCCCACAAGACCAGGCTTCCCAGTGGCACTCCCGGCACTGGAGCTGGGCGGAGGCTGAGCACAGCTCTTCTCCTGCTCCAGGCCCAGCCAGGCCAGTGGGAGTGTAAATCAAAGGAGAGGGACAGATCCTGAAGTCTTTCTTGGGGCCCCGAGTCTGCATGCATTGACTACAGTGGGACTACGCACCTGCGTAAAGTTGCACACAGTCAGTGTTTGCAGGCCCAGGGCCTTGCTTTTTAGTCACTCCTTGGCTAGGCAAATCTCCCAGCGAAGGCAATGAAACTTTGCTGGGAAGGAATATTCTTGTTATACTACTTTCCCCTATTAAAAAATATGTGGTCAGCCCCCTGCAACCCCAGTCCTGAACTCTCCACACAGCTCTGCCAATGACCCTTAGGCCTGACCTGCAGCCCCCCTGTACCTCAGTCCTGAGCTCTCCCCACAGCTCTGCCAATGCCCCTCTATCCTGACTGACAGCCCGCTGCTATCCCAGACTGGCCTCCCCACGCAGCTGTGTCAATGCTCCTCGTTCCTGAGCCCATATTATTCTAGTTCAGGGATACAGGCCCCTTTTCACACCTTGAGCAGTTCAGACAAGAGAGACTTACCCATTTCCTACCTGGGTGGTAGAAGTAGAATCAGTTCTCAGAGAGGAGAATTGGCGTGTGAGTGCTGGAGAGGTTCAGCCTGAACTCCTCCCGGCACTGAGGTTCACATAAAATGGGTCCTCCTGCCTCTGAACCACCCATGGTTTCACCCATCCCCAGAGTCCCTCTCCCAGAAATCCAGCCAGCCAGCACAAAATAGACCTTCCGTGCCCTGGTTCTGTCCTTGTGTGTCCAGTAAGACTGTTAAGCTGAAAAGAACCTGGAAAATAATGAAAACTATTACGCAAATGTCATTGCCCGTTGTATTTATAGTGACCCTTGGCATTTCTGTAGCATCCTCCATCACCACCTAGCAGCCCCAGAGTGTCAGGCAGTGTACAAAGACATATTAAGATATACTCCCTGCCCCAACAAGCTTACTATGTAAATCAGCGGTTCCCAACCCGCAGCCCGATCCGCACACAGCTGTGACCCATTTGACAGGCTCAGAGCCCTGCTGGTAGGATATATATTGTGAGGATGCGACCCACATAACACAGAGAGCTGCATATTTGGTCCACGATGGTAAATAGGTTCAGAACCACTGATCAGAAGAGATGAACACCAGGTGAAAGAAGAAATGATTACTCCTATTTCACTGCTGGGGAAGAGAGGATACAAAGAGATTAAGTGATTTAACCAAACCAGAGTCAGGACTTGAACCCAGCTCTTATAAGTCCTGGTCTGTCTTATCTTTATAGGAGCGCTTTCCTGACACCCGTAGCTGAGAATCTTCCACATCAAATTGACCGCAACAGTAAAATCCCAAGTGGAGTCTTTGAAATGACTCACTTTTCCAAGTGAAAACTTTGCTCAGGATAGGGTTTGTGTGATTGGGATTTGGAGTAGAAGAGGGTGTGAGTGTTTATTGGGTAGAAGGGAGTGCCTGTGTTGGCGTTTAAGGATTGAAGGGGGTGCCAGTCTGGGAGTCTATCGGGTAGTAGGGGAGTCAATGTGGGAATTCAGAGTAGAAGGGGGTCAGTGTTGTGTCATTGGCTATTGCACAGAAGAAGGTTTTGCAGCATTTCCTAAAGACAGCCAGATGCCAGATTCACCTGGTCTCCTCTGGCAGATTGTTCCATAGCCAGACCCCACAGCAGGGAATGCTCTGTCCCCAGCTCTCACACACTTCGTCATGGGCTTTGTCTTCTGCATTGTCCCAAAGGAGAGTGCCTTGACCACCAGACCAACCAGCCTCTGGAAGCCTATCACAAACATGAATACATTAAGCCACACATGCCCCATGCCCCAGAGAAAGGAAAGTCTAACTCCCCCTATGTTTCAGATGGGGAAACTGAGGCACAATAAGGGGAAGTGACTTGCTCACAGTCACAGAGTAAGCCCGCATGAGAGGCAAGACTAAAGCCCCAGTCTCCTAAGTCCCAACCACAAAGCCATCCACTTTCTCCCTTTTCATTAAAATCAAATAAACAAGTCAAAATCCCAGCAGAGCGCAATATACAAAAGTACATATGGAGGGCTGGGACGCTCCCCAAGGCTTCAGCTTCATAAAGCTCCCAGCCTATTACAATATAAATATTTTATTTTTCCCTCTCCTCCCCAACCCACAGGCTCAAGCACTGAAACCATAACAATCAGCTCTCATCCCAGCCACTCCAGCAAACAATTCCCTCTAATAATCATACTAAACAATTTGCACTGTGAAACAGATATATATATATAGATAATTGCATGGCAGACGTGGCCACGGGCTACAATTACTGTGAGCAACAGCATTCCCCCATGGAGGCCGGCTGAGCTCACCAGTGTGTAAGAAGACGACAAGCTTCTGTTACAAACTGGGGAGAGGAGGCGACCCTGCTGATTTGGGGTCTTAATTCCACTTCCCACAGGAAAAGGGGGTTGGACCAGACCCCGCGAATCCATGCATGGCAAACAGGAGTGGATGGAGACATATGGGCTAGCGTACAAAGTACACCACACCAAGACAGGCAGACTTCCATTCACTAGCACAGTCTCACAACGGGTCACTTGTTTTCCCTGTCCAGCGGTTTTTAGGCTGACGGTCCTCCTGCCTCGAGTTCTGTTCCTGCTCTAGGGTGAGAGCCAACGGAAAGACACTGAAAGGGGTCGGCAACCTTTAAGAAGTGGTGCGCCGAGTCTTCATTTATTCACTCTAATTTACGGTGTCGCGTGCCAGTAATATTTACGGTGTGGTGTGCCATTTTAATGTTTTTAGAAGGTCTCTTTCTATAAGTCTTTAATATGTAACTAAACTATTGTTGAATGTAAAGTAAATAAAGTTTTTAAAATGTTTAGGAAGCTTCACTTAAAATTAAATTAAAATACAGAGCCCCCCAGACCAGTGGCCAGGACCCAGGGAGTGTGAGTGCCACTGAAAATCAGCTTGCCATAGGTTGCCTTCCCCTGAACTAGATGCTCTAGGGCTCCCATGCAGCACTCCCTGTCCCATCAGGACATTTCCTTAGAAAAGGGCTGGAGGATCCTCCGTCTTGCCCTCCTAGCCTCCTACACACACAGGGCCATAACCTCAGCTGTGGTCATTCAGCAGCGCTCTGAGGACAGCAGGGGAGCTCTGGCAGTTTACAGCAGCTCGTGATGTGACGGAAGAAGCTACTCGATGATCAATGCAAAAATGTTTTCCCTAGGAGCAGGATCCTTGTGGGGCGCCCGGGGCTTGGCAGGCACAGCCTGGGAGCAGGGGTGCCTTTCAAAGGGCATTGCGGCCGTACCACCCCGCAGAGAGGTGCGCTGCAGAATGGAAGTAGTATCATCTGCCTCGTAGAGAGAGAGCAGCTGCTTGCTGGGCAGAGGCAGGGCAGACCTGCAGGAGATGCCACTCACCAGCACTCTCCCATGGAAGAGCTGCCCTAACACAACGGGGATGAAAACATCACTGCCGCTTTCAAAGGTACTTGTGCCAGCAGCCCAGAGATGAAAGCGCCAGGAAGCAAGACACACAAGAGGGAAAATGCAGGGAGCAGTGCATCTGAGAAGGGAGACTTGGAGAGGTCAAACAGATGCCCTCTCCTGCTTCCTACATATGTTCAGGCAGCAGACACTGGGCTCAGACCCAGCCCTGCCTTGCGACCCTGAGCAAGTTACTTCCCCTCTCTGGGTCTCTGTAGTCCCCCCCGCACCAAGTTAGTCTGCCTTGTGTATTTAGACCGTAAGTTCTTCATGCCAGGGGCTGGCTCTCGCAATGTGACCACACAGGGCTTAGCACAAATCTCAGCTGGGTGCTCCAGGCAATGACATCATAATACTAAAGGTAACGAGTCAGGGATTTTAACTTGAGAAGGGACTGATGGATCTAGTCTGACCTAAGGAGCACTGCCTGACAGCAGCGGGATACAAACACACATCTCCACAGGAGACAGCAACCTTAATACATCATCTTAACCCACTCGGCCATCCTGACCTGCCCACAAGCCCCCTGCAGGTAGGTTGAGGTGCATGAAAGGCTCTCCTGATATTACTTTCCCATGAAAACAATTGCTGCAGGCGCCACTGGCCTGTAATTGGATCAGTGTCTTGGGAAGACAGGTGGGTCCATGTGATCACAAATGGGTGGGGAGGTGTCCTTGAGATCACCTCCCCATTTCTTTGTGGCCCATGCTATGTACCTTTGAGAACCCTGTCCTAGGAACAGATCCAAAGCCCTCTGGAGTCAGTGGGTGCCCTTCGATTGTCTCTAGGGGGCTTTGGATCAGGCCCTAGATTATTTAAAGTTGAAGAATTGTTTTTAAAAACTAACTTGCCTTCACGTGGATGGTTCATGCTTTGCATTTCTCCCATCGTGAACAGCAGGCTTGTCTCCCCGGCAAGATAGCACATGACAGGGTAGAGCACTGTACATTCTTCACTAGCTGGCCTGCTGCACTACAGCTCTGTGTGGATGAGAGCAATGAAAACAGGTCAGTCAGGTCCACTTTTTGTTTAGTCAGTTTCACTCCCCAGCTAACAACCCTCCTATTGACCTTAACGTTTGCAAAACCTTGTTTTATACAAAATCCAATTCCACACAGTTTCTCTGACAGTGAGTTTTCAGTGCAGAATCACACGTACCTGCCTCCATCTTCCTCCAGCGTGGACTCTTCCATCAACCACCCACCTAATTCCCCAGCAACAGCTCTTGTTTTAAACATAATAATGAAATATTTAAGAACTATATCTTAAGCCAAATCACCTCAGCTACCCCTCCTGCCGCTTCCCATCGACCCCCAGCCCCATGCCTTCAGAAAGTTATTTGAGTGATGTCCACACAAAATATTTCCATATTGATGTGTGGGTGTTGGGGGAGAGGTTATTATTTTTAATGCACTGCAGATAAAACCAACGCATCCACGCTTGCCCCTTGCCATAACCAAGTGAAAAGATGCAACAAGTTCATGCCCTCCAAAGAGCAAGGAAGGAGCATTGTCATTCATCCAAGATGCTAGCATAGAAAGTTTCTCTAAGGAGTGAGAGAGGAATTTGGTAGTTAGAAAATGAATTCACATGATTAGAATGGAAAGGAGATGAGATCCTTTAGGGGCTTTCTTCACAGATTCCTCCCAGAGCAGGGAAGGAGGAGAGCAAAGAAAATGTGTCTAAGAAAAATGTATTCACTAGTGTATATTTTATGGTGTTTAGTTCTTGGGCTCAGTGAAAAATAAAACCATCAGTACCCCTAAGGGATTAGTTTTACTTCTGAATACAGAACATTAGGTTAAATTCTGCCCTCAGTTGCATCCGTGCAACCCCAATGACTTCAGCATGAGGATCACTGAGTGCAGACTCTGGATGACTGACTTGAAATGCACTTTTCGCTCTCTGACATACCAGACAGTACAAGTAACCTGCTGTGTTTCCTAATGCAGTATTTCTCTATGTGAACACATGTTCCCTTTTAGGGATACTGCACACCCATGTACATTTCTGTTTTCTGGCTTGCGCCACACTTACCTAGGGAAACATTTGTCTTGTGGTATAATAGCTTCTTGGAACGCTGTATTTCCCTGCATAGATGTCTGCTTTCTAGGTAAACGCACCCTTGTGGTGCGCTGTACTTCTGTGCCCACATATATGCCTTCTAGGTATAGCCACTTGTAGAAACACCTTATTCTTCAGTGTAAACAGAATCTCTGCTAACCACATTCTCCTGGCCTCAGGTGCAAAGCTCCTTTGTATTCACAAAAACTCTGCAGTGTTTTTAATAGCTCCACAGACTCAGGCCTGGGATATAATGTGCTTCCTATAAGAATCAGGTTCCAAGCTAGTCATACCTGATAAGAGTGCAGCTTCCTGTGTAATCCTCAGTCTTAGCGTTCTCTGTAACACCCTTCACCTCTGTACCTAAGCATCTATGTTCCACCCACACATTTTGCCAGAGTGGATTCTGACTTATTTCAATTCTCCGTGCAGCAATGTTTCTAGCAATGATGCCAATTAGTTAAAAGAGGGCAGATGTGTGTGTGGAAGCTACCAAACTAAAGCTACTTGCTCGAGGAGGCTGGTCACTCATAGCTCCAAGCTTGCACTTGACAGCATGCTGGAAAGCTGCCATTGGCATATTGAATTGGTGCTCGCCCAGTACTTGTGTCCCACACATCACTGGCTAGAGCCTGCAGCCCTGGTTTATCAATTCTGCAGCCACACCCTGTTTTGTATTTCCTGCACACTCTTTCCAGACAGTCCTGTGCTCTGAGATGTGCACAGCTCCAGGTGGAACATATTATACGAAAGACTTAATGAGCTAATTTTCATATTTGCAAATAATCTACCTAGACCTTAAATTTCAGCTTTTCAAAAATGAGGTGGACTTAGCGCTGGTGAATAGTGTCACCTGGTCAGCCCCAGAGAAGAATGGCAGGAAGTCTGTTTATTTATCGGACAGTAACAGAGCAAGCTTCCAACCCTCACTCCAACACCTCTTGGCCTGCTGTGTAAGAGAAGACAGAACAAGAGAAAGACTGGAAGAACCGGAGATCAGAGGTGGGAATAGTCAATGCACCCTGAAGACTCACTGATTTGCAGCTTCCCTTTGAAAAGGTGGTATTGATTGCTTGGATGATTTTAAAGCACCCAAGGGCTAAAACTGAACATAGCCGTATTAATGTTTAAAGCAGCAGCAGAACATGCATCCTGTGGAGACAAAGACACAGGTCAGGTGGAATGTGCAGCCACACACTCCCAGGGGCTTAGCAGGGGGTTACAGGCTTTGCCTGCATCTTATTGTGGCAGGGAAATATCTGCCTCCTTTTTGGCAGACTCAAGTGCCAAGGAAGAGAGTTGATGTCTTAAGTCCCTCCCTCACTTTCCTGCAGAGGAGGCTGAAGAGGCTGTCTCCTTGCATAGCTCCCGGGTGGATTCCCGATGTAGTGAATACCTTTTACAGCCCACCAGGGCTTCAGCGCTGGTTCTGGATTGAGAACTCCAACACTAAAAAAAGACAGGTAGAGTGACAAGATTAAATAGACAGACAGACTAATTTTCCTCACTGTGGGGGGTGTGGGGGTATGGGAATAAAGAGGATGGGGGAGGATTTAAAGGAAGTCAAAGAAATGTGAGTTTTCAGCATAGGAATGGAAGACAGACAGACAGGCAGACACTTATGACGTGTGATGTTTCCTAAGTCAATTCAGATGCCCTGGCAGCCCCACAGCAGAGCTGAGAATATGTGCAGGCTCAGAACTTTCTCAATCCCTTCCCCTAGGATTGCAACCAGAAAAACAACAAAACCTACAAGAAAAATCTATTGCTCAGGTTACACCAAACCTCTTTGTGTCTGAGATTCCAAAGCACGGAATCTGACCACACCATAAAGCCAGGTGAGGCAACGCCCTGGGACATGATCAGTAACAATCCCACTTTTGGGGCCTCCAGCCCATTTCTGCAGCCTATCTAGAAGCTTCCTATAAACTTGGAGAGGTTGGGAAAGTGAAATAAAGGGTCTCCTCCACCACTGCTCTGCATAACAGCTGGGAGTGCAACAACAGCCAGCATCTGCTGGGTTGGAGAAAGTGAGGAACAAATCAATGAAGGGGAAGCATGTTCTAGGCAGAAAAGACACCACATATACCTGGTACACACACATGGAAACACAACTGATATTTAGCCAGACACTGGTCCGTAATCACCTGCCAGCCACACCCATACAACCCTCTAACCTTCTACAGCTACAGTTGTGTGGATGGCACATAGAGTCCCAGCCATGCATGTACCCACACATACACACACACACACACACACACACACACCTTCCTCACACCATATACACGCACCATCTCCTATATTATACACACATCACACGCACAATATGGGCACTACCCTGTCCTACACAGCCTCACACACTCCTCTGCCACAACACACACACTTCAGCAAAGGGGTGTCATTCTGTAATGCTGCTCCCTCCTCCAGCCCTGACCATCTCTAGCCAGGATCTTCACTCTCAAAGCACACTGATCACCACACCGGTATATCTCAGCTAGTGCATTCCCACAGCCCAGAGCAAGTCAGGGTCTTCCTAGCCCTCATAAAGACTTCGTTATTAGCCATGTGAATTATTTATTCTGTCATAATTAATGCAGCACTGCTCATGTCCACTGCAAATCTCCCCTTCTCACCCATCGGCAAACACCTCTGTGCTTCCATTTCCATATTAAATACAGATCGTCACTGGTAAATGGCCAAAAAGCACTGAACTTGTTAAACAAACTGACAGGCCATGTTCAAACAGTGTCCAAAGCCCTGGTAACCTCCCCCAGGAATGGTCTCACAACAGTAAATGTGAGGTGCCAAGGGGAGGCAGCAGTCTCTGCCATCTCCTACATCAGAACAGTCCCTGCCAGCTCACACCAAGGTACTGGATTATCATAGTCCCCAGTCTCTGAACTGACTCCCTGCACCCTGTTTCTGTTGGGAGTTGGACTCCTGATCTCTGTAATCAATCTGAACACGCAATCCACGGGCAGACGAGAACAGACGAGCCATTGTGGGCCATTCACAGAACCACCTCATGCTTTGTGCTTCTTGCCTCTCCTGCTCCTTTCATAAGGTGAGAAGACAGGAAGGTTTGTGGAGAGGCGCAGCTGGGTGATCGGCCAGGGGAGAAAGAAACAGATAATGCCCAGAGTTCAGAACCCAGGCTGCCTGAGATTCTTCACTTGGTTCTCTACGGGTTTCTGGTTGCAGCTGGGCAGCAAAGTGCTAGACAGTTCTCACACCACTGCTCTCTTCCTGGTGGGACCTGGAATATCAGCTGTGTGCTGAGGAAGCTGGAGACATTCTCGGTCCTTCTTTTCCCCCTGTCATGGTTACGGGACTTGCTGCCCCTCTGTTCCCTCTCTGCCTGCATTTCCTCCAGTGTCGGGCTTCATGCCTTCACCTCACATGGGATGCAATCCCATGACCTTCCCACTTTCAGACTACAGCCCCTGTGAATCAATTGTGCTTACTCAGCAGGTCTGACTGGGCTAGGTAACTGCAGTTCTTCCCTTCAGGAACATGTGAGCTGTGGTGAACAGAGTGACCAGTCGGCCTGTTTAAACCGAAGTACTGTTTAATCTGAACAGAAGGAACAAGGCAAAGCACAAGAGAAAAAGGATTTTAGAACAACAAAGAGCCTCTATCCAGGCTGTCTTACCTAGCAGCTCGCCATCCCTTCCGGTTAGCCACTGGGGAAGCTGAGGCCTGCTCCGCCCAGGAAAATGAAACTTTATACCCCAGTTACATGCACTTTGCTTTCTATCCAGTTCTACCCACCATGCCCACCTATTAACAGCACAGTTCAAGGCACAATGTCTCCCAGAGCTCTCATCTCCCGCATGAGGCTATTCTTTAAAGGAACAGTAAAATCCTATATTGGCACTGCATAATTCCTCTTGGGATTTTGCTATCTGCAAGGAATCCAGGCTCACTAGACTCGTGCATATAAATCACTCTATCCTGCACTCTCTCTAAGTTACATAGTTTAGGAAGGGCTTTGAGATCAATCTGCATGAAAGGCTCTAGGTGCCATAAACAGTCAGAGCACTGTTGCTTCCTCCTATTGCTATGATAGTACTAAGGACCCAACACTGTTCCCATCCAACTCAATGGTAAAGCTCCTGTTGGTTGGCTGCAGAAAGGGCCCTAAATCTTAAATTGCAGTCAGTCAATAGGAGCTTTACCATTGAGTTGGATGGGAGCAGTATTGGGTCACTAGAATCTAGGCAACTGTGGTCACAGTGGACAAGTTCCCCTCCTTTCTGACTTGTCTGCGTTTGAGCTAAAAGGTGGGGCCAGAAAACAGGCAACTTAAGCACCCAGTTCCACAGCTGCCTTGGTTTCTCCCTCTGACATGGCTCTGGGTGCATTCCCTCAATGTAACAGTCCAGGTGCGTCGTTAATATTGCACAAGAGGTTTTAAAGGGCAATACCAAAGCTCTGGTCTAGAGCATGTAATTGTTCCAAGAGCAATAGGAAGTTAATGACTGTTCACCAGCTTCTCTCTTCCTCAGGCAGCGGGAGGAAAAGGGAACAGGGAAGGGGCGGTGGAAATGGAACTGTCAAAAGCCAACCCACACTCCCATGGATCGCCACTGATCAACCCCCTCCCTGCAGCTGAGCAGTAGGAAGAAGCGGGTCAGAAACCAGCTAGATGGAAAGGTCAGTGGGATTTCGGGTATTAGAAGTAGGGTTGGATGAAGCAGCTTCTCTGTGTCCATCACTCTCACACTCAGACGCTGGTGCTGCAGCTTTCATGAGCTATCAGGAGAGCCTGAGAAGCAGCTCCATCCTGGAGCAGGGTTACTGATCTCACTTTGTGCTATTGTCATATAAAGCCAGAGGAAATCCAGCTCTGGGAGTGACCTTTACATCCCGCATTGTCAGAGCGGCAAAGCCTTTAAATGTCATGCCTGACCTCAGCCTTGTACCAAGACAGACTCACAAACATGGGACCGTGCGCACAGCAGGCAAGGGAGAGAGGGCAAGAATGCTGGGCAGAGGTCAACAGCATTATTTTTAATACAGTTTCAGTGGCAAACAGAAATGCTGCTGAGCTTGAATCTCTATTTACAACACTTGCAGTACTTTTAAAGCCCCCAGGCAGCTGTCAGGTAACAAACACAGCCAAAGAGGTACCCAGAACGTTCCCAAGATACAGACAGGCCAGCTTTATGATCCAAAAAGTTAAGAAACCATCTGGAGCAGATGCTGCCTCCGGTCTATCTCAGCAACAGGGAGAAATTGATTTAAAACATGGGAATAAGAGGGAAGTTGTGGTCCCATGCTCATTAGCTATTCGAAATAGTAAGAAATCAATTCAAAGAATGCAGCAATATGGAACAAGTGTGTGAGGGTCAGAACCAGTGCCAAGTGAAGTCAGTGGAAAGATGCCATAGACTTCAATGGACTGCCAATAAAGTCCATAGGTTTCAAGGCAGCAGTTTTGGAAACCAAGAAATCTAGTAGGTCTGTCACTAGGAGAGGAAGCACTATTATTCATAAGTGTGGAAAGAGGCTGAAAAAGAATCATAAACCACACCACAATTAAGGTGTGACAGACTAAAATTCCTCTGGAAAGGACTAATGCAAGGAACCAGCAGTAACCGACATGGGTCCATGAGGCTCAAAGACTCGAGGGTAACAATAAAACCACTGCAGGAGACAGAAAAAGGAAGAGGGAGTCAGACAAGAATGCACTGAGTTAGTGAAGGTTTTCCAGGAAAAGATATGGGACAACAGGAATGGAGAATGGATCAGTCTCTGATTGTACAAACTGTGCCATGAAGATAAGTCCTGGTGCCCACATGCAGAGCAGCTTGCAGGACTGAGGGAACCAAAATGGGTAAAGTGAACAAGGGTTCATTTTTTTTTTTAACAAATGTAGACAGGAATAAAAAAATCCTAGAGAGAAAGTAACTCTTTGACTACATGAGGACTGGAGGGGAAATTAACAGCTTTAAAAGTGCTGAGTTACTGATTCTTTTCTAAAAATCTGCCCTTAGTACGAAAAATAAAGCCAAGTGGTTGGACAATGCAGAGGTAATGAAGACCCAGTACAAATAAAGTATTGATAAAAAGCAGGTCCAGGAATACCTGGAAAGTGGGATCATTCATCAGCTGGCTAGAGTGACATGTATCCTGGGGCACTAAGGGAATGGCCTAACAAGCTCACTGGTCATTAGTTTTGAAATATCATGGAGAACCAAAGAATTACTTTGTCACAGGATTGGAAACAAATAGATGAAGCAGAGTTAGTTGCCTGCAAAACCCAATATAACAGAGGAACTTGGTGACTTAACTGTGTGTGTTAGTTTTTAAGAGAAAATAGAAGAAAGTAATGTGGGACCAAATAACCCGTTTTACCTGTATATGGGCCTAGGTTTCCTCCCTGATAACTCTGTGGTACTTTACCAGTAGTGTGCTTGGAGGTCAGTCACTATAGACTGCTTCCTCCCTTTCCTAATTACTGCTTCTTATGGTTATTGATAGCAGTCACAAAGGAAGGGGAAACTACAGAACAAGGCCCTGATCTGTAATTGGATCTGTGAGGGTGACTCTTTGCCCCAGGAAGAGCTCCTTTGACCTAAATGGAACTCTGTGTGGAAATAAGGGTCTGCCTGAGTGGTCCACTAGGTATTCAAAGAAGCTGGAAAGCAGCAAGACTGAGAAAGCCCTTGAAGCGATATTGTGCCCAAGTCTCCAGTGTGATATGGCCATGGTGAAGGTGAATGGGATTTAGGGCTGCCTATGCGGGGGAATCATAACACAGAGTGGGTTCTGTACTGTACTGAACGCTGGTGCAACTGCTTGTGGTTACGAGCACTGCATTATGAAGAGAAACTGGAGGGAGTTCAGGAAGCAACAGGAATGATTATGGGGCTGGATGGGGACTGATTTATGGGAGGAAAGGTTACCTGGGTATGTAACATGGAGTTTGACTAGGCAATGTAAAGGGTCGGGGGGTGACACTGCACTCCACATCTTCACATTGATATGATATGATTATGATATAATGATGATGCATTTTATGCAAGATAAGTCATATGAGGTATCTTTGAAAAAGTTATGATTTGCTAAATGTGATTATCCTGTAAGTATGTATGTATCATTTTTGTATCTGAAGTTATGAATATTGATACTTATCTGTATTTCAAATGTAGTTATACTGAGTAACAGCCACTAGACAAGATGTTCTCAGTCTATATAGTGGATGGTGAAGGGCCTATTTAGTATAATGGGCCTTTAAGAAAAAACAATAGGTCTTAGGAAAAGCTTATCTGCCACCTGGGGAGCCTTCCTGAGAATGCTAAAGCCAGCCAGTAATGGCGGTTATAACTCTACAAGGACATGTGAAGAGACCATATGTCTCTAGACTCCATCTTGGGATGTCAGTATTTTTCCACAGACGAGTCTGAGAACCAAGCTTTGGGAACAAAGGGTTCCTGCCATGTGCAGAATCTATATAAGGCACGGAGTGACGTCATCTGTGGTTCTTCACACCCCACACAAAAAGACTCCTGGAAACACCTGAGGGAAAAAGACAGAAATGGGGGAAGTGATGGATCCAGGCTAATGAGATTTTTAGCCTGTGAATGAAACATCTGGGGATTCCAAGCTGTAAGCTTGCCCCTTAAAAATCTTCAGCCTGCTTGTGTCATCTCTTTGTGTGAGAATATGCTATTCATAGCCAATCTATTTAGTATATTAAGCTTAGTTTGCATTTTTTGTTTATTTGCTAGGTAATACACTTTGATCTGTTTGCTGTCACTTATAATCACTTAAATCTCTCTTTTGTAATTAATAAACTTGGTTTTGCTTCATCTAAACCAGTGAGTTGGAATGAAGTGTGGGGGAATCGTAGCGCAGTGGCAAAAGGCTGTTGCATATTCCTCTCCACATTGTGGGAGGGGTCAAATGATATGAGTTTAAGCTGTACATTTCCCTGTGCAGTGCAAAACAGTATAATTATGGGTTTATATTCCTGAGGGAGTACATGCCTGAGGAGCTGGGCATTGCCTTAGCTGTAGCCTTCCTATGCAGGGGCTGGTCAAAGAGCCTGCACGTAACTGCAGCTGGGTGTGTTCCTACCTGTATATATGCTGGTGAAAAGTGCAGGCTGGAGGGCTTTGCAGTTTGTTGCAGCAGTACAGTGTGAGATGGAGCCCAGGTTGGTGGGTCAGGAATTCAGTGGTACCCTGGTTCCAGGTGGCACCCTAGTAGGAACCCATCACAGGTAAAATCACAATGCATAGCTGTCCGTTGTGTCCGATGATAACATCATTGGCATCATATGTGTTTCCCTGTGGCTGTCTAGCACAAGGTCATGCCCAAATGTCACACAGGCAGGTGTAGACTCCCATTGAAGACTTGTTATGATGCTTGCCCCTTTTTTTTCAATCAATTTTTCATATCTGTCCTTCTCAAAGTATTTACAACCTTGATTTAGAGTTACTCTCCATTCAGATCTGTCCTTGGCTATGTCTTCAAAGTTACCAGTATTTATGCCCCATGAACAGAGATTCTGCTTAAGAAGGTCTTTGACACATTTACATTGACCACCCTTTCTGTGCTCCCCAAGTTTCAGCTCAGCACAGACTCCCCGAAAACATCCTCTATCATTACCCAGTCTGTTACTATGATCTGGCCACCTAAGATGAGCTGTGTTCATTGTTGCCTCAATAATGCGTAGTTATGCTCTTTCGATGCTAACATTTGACACTGTGTCTTGCCAGCAGACCTTCAGACTAGCCTGACAACAGCACATGTGAAATGGTTCTGGTCGCTCAATGAGTCTACGAGAAACTGTCCACGTTTCACACCATCCTAAAGGGATGATATAATTGTTGCATTGTATATGTTTTGTGGACAAATTTGAAGGTGTGCTGGTTTGGTCCCCTACGTTGAAGTTTTCTGAAAGCCTGACTTGCTGTTCATATTCTGTCTGATGTTTCTTAATTCAGAGAACTGCCAAGGCACGTAACAGGATTGACGCTCTTTAGTTTTGTACCATCAGGGTGATGTTTGGAAGGATTTAGGGGAGCTTGCTGAAAGAGGACTTCTGTTTTTTCTAAGTTGATAGTTAGGCCAAACTGTTTAGTTGCCTGGAGAACCTGTCAAGGATAAGCTGTAGGTCTCTCTCATTCTAAGTAAAGAAAATCATTGAAAGGGGGGTGAGGTGAAATCACAATATCCATCAGTAAAATCCCCAAGGGAGGAAAGTGATTATTTGGAGTGCTACAGACAGTGGAACAGGTTGTCATTCGGAAATGGACAATGCAGACCCGACTTCAGGAAATACTTTCTAGCAGTGAGATCAGTGAAGTGGTGAAAGCTATCTGACTTGGGACATTGCAAACCTGGTGAAAAAAAAAGTGCTAGACATACATTGTGTGGGATAATCCTGCTCTGGCAGGGGAATGCACTTAAAGTGACCTTTCTCTAAGCCTAATTCCTCTCATTTGATGAGCCTATGATCTGAGTATCTCTCCAGCTGCGATGTCTATTTCTCTGTCAACAGTGTCTCTCTTGCTATCTTTAGTATCTTTTTATTGATCTCTGGTTTCTACCTCTCCCTCTAATTCTTTTGTGTTTATTTCTGCCTGTCATTCGATTTACTACCCATGCCTGTCCTGTTTTACAATGTGTGTGTTTGGTTTGCCTCCTGTCTCTGTGCCCAGCTCAGGACCGAACGCTGTTAACTGTTTGGTAGCCTGTAGTGCATGAGCAGAGGTGAGAAACTGAATGAGCAGGCAGACACAGCTATCTTCTCAGCCGCCGAAGAGGCACATGAATGGGGCATGGGCTTGCCACTGCCATTGCTGGGCCTGCTCAGAGGATGAATAGAGAGCTTGTGTCCCCAGCCCAGGATGAGATGTTTGAGAGTAGGGGGTGGAGAATTCTCTTTGCCCGGCAATGTTGTGAAGGCCTAAACTATAATAAGGTTCAAAAAAAGAACTAGATAAGTTCATAGAGGATAGGTCCATCAATAGCTATTATCCAGAATGGGCAGGGATGGTGCCCATAGCATAGGCACCGACTTCCCCTCTGCCCCATGGGTGCTTGCCCGCCCCCCACCCCTGCCCCTGCCCCTTTACCACCTCCTCCCCTGAGCGTGCCACGTTCCCACTTCTCCCCTTCCCTCCCAGGAAGTCCTAAGCGCCGCCCAAGAGTTGAGGCGGGTATCATCCTCAGACCGAGCCATAACTGAGCTTAAGAGAGGAAAAGGAGGAAGCTAGCAGGAACAAACAAATCAGTGTGTGTGTGTGTGTGTGTGTGTGTGTGTGTGTGTGTGTGTGCGTGAGAGAGAGAGAGAGAGAGAGGCAGAGAAAGACAGAAGGAAGGATAGGTGACAGATGGGGTTGCAGCTATAAGGCTGAATTTCTTACCTTTCATCCCTGGAAGGTGTGCTGAAAAAAGAAACCCCAAAACATTTCTTAGCCAAGCTTGTTATCATGTTTCCATGAGCATCCTCAGGGCAGCCACGATGCGAACAAGAGAGATTTCCAAAATGGGGGAAATTGCAACATGTTGCAAAATCCCTCATTACAAATAGGGAGCAATTTTTCAAACTGCCTAAAAGGATTAATCCCAAACAAGAGAGTCTCCCTCCAAGGCATGGGTCTTGGCAGGGCTGAAAACACACCTCTCAGATGAGACTTTCACAGACTCCTTACACTCTCCCCATGCCTCTGGGATAGAACAAAAAACATGTGAAAGAAAATCACATAGGCCCTAATGCAGCAGAGCATGTGTTTAATCGGACAGTCAGTGCTGAATAAAGAGTTTGTTGCCTGGATGGACTATGAAGGCAGAAAATGACAAATGGCTGTAAAGCAGCATACCGTATCAAAGCACCACAAACAAGGGGGCAACTGATCACAATGCTGCAGCCTGATCATCATCATTTAAACATTTACGTTTGGTTTCTATTGTAGGTTTTCCTACTGTGCCCATTGCTGCAGTGTTTAAGCATTTTACATAGCACTATAAACACACCGTGCCTATTCTTGAATATCTGTCTGAGTAAATGTGTTTACTGATGAGCATGGTGCATCTCTCCAGCAAACCAGCTTGAATGATCAGCTTGCTTTCTCACTGAAAATTGAGAGCTGTGTGTCACAAACACATGCGGCTCATGTATTCAAGAGAGTCATATATCCTGCACACACTCATCCATTATACACAGGGCAGAAAACAAAAAGTGAACTTACTTTTCAATTGGTTGGTTTGAGAGACACAGATTCCCCCTGCTCCAGTCATCATCAGTGGAGATATTGATGCACTTAATATTTCAAAACCCGGCCTGTCAAGCAGCCAGAGTGAGGGAGATGAAGAACACAGCAGCACCAAAGATAGTAGCAGATCAGAGATTCATGCCTTCAATAAAATAATATTTTCTTGGTTTCATAATTCAGCACTTGAGCTGGAAATCATTTACATTCCTCAAAGCCAGACAACAGCCCGACTGTAAAAAGATACCAAGATCTTTCTCAGGGAATCTCTTTGGGTACTTCAGGGATGAGGAGTGTGTGAAGGTGGTTTATTTGCTGGCTTGGGATAGGTAGTGAGACTGGATTCTCTGACCACCAAATCAATAGTGCTAAGGCAGCCCGTGCCTCTGACAGCTGATGGACGGGTGTGTGTGAAGAAGCAGGTGGGTTGGCCCACTCTCTAGGGGGCAGGTATTCACATCTCAAAAACCAGCCATGCTTAATGCTAGTTGCCACTCTAACTAGTAGCCTCAGTGGAGACTCCCGGGTCTGAATGGGCTAGAGGGACTAACCATCTCTCTCCCCCGAAAGGTGTTCATCCAGAACCAGGCTGGGGTACACCAGCCACGCAGTGTTGGGGGCGGCTTATGCTCTACCTGTGCTGTGTCCACTAGTTCACCAAGATGGCAGCAGGAGCAAACATGGAGTTGGATTTGCCATCCCTCCAGGGCAGGGAGCAGCACGGGGACACCCCTTTGGAAAAAGCCAAGGAAGCCAGTTTCTGTGATTGTTGTGAAAGAAGAAATAGAGGTTAAGCAGCGTGCAGGTCACAGTTATTAACTGTCTCCTCCTGCCTGTTCACCAACTTCAGTGCAAAACCAAGGCCATAGTGAACTGATAGCATGGTTTTATAACATAGGTCACAGCAATAATGATTCCTGTTCACAGTGGTCAGGGAAACAGTGATACAACCAGCACCTGCATAATTTGATTTAAACACTACTGTTCCTAGCCAGGTTCACAGCCTCTCTGGGATGCTTGAAGACCAGGGATGTGTGGACGGAGAGGTGACATGAGAGAGACAAAGGCCCATTTATAAAAGAGAGAGAATCTAGAGCATAAGATGCCCCCAACACTGCCTGGCTGGTGTACCCCAGCCTGGTTCTGGATGAACACCTTTCGGGGGAGAGAGATGGTTAGTCCCTCTAGCCCATTCAGACCCAGGAGTCTTCACTGAGGCTGCTAATTAGAGTGGCAACTAGCATTAAGCATGGCTGGGTTTTGTGATGTGAATTCCTTCCCCCTAGAGAGTGGACCAATCTAGAGGAGAATCAGGGGCATAGTGGCCCAGGAGTTCAGTATTAATTATTGTCCTTGTCAAACATTCATACAACATCCCTAAATCTACACAGCACTTAAAAACATTGATGAGACTCATTCACTGCTGGCTCCTCGACAAGAGGTATGAGAGGGAGGGTTTGGGAGTTACTAAGTGATCAGGTGCCATGGCGATGGTGGGTGCCATACAAGGACAGAGCTAAGGAGATAGATAGATAGATAGATAGATAGATAGATAGATAGATAGATAGATAGATAGATAGATAGATAGATAGATAGATAGATA